>DWJK01000966.1:0-18745 GCA_018248815.1 Croniades pieria auraria | reverse complement strand
AGGTGCGCGCTAGGATTTGAACCCGGTCTCCCGGAGTGAGAGGTCGAATTTCAAACCACTAGGCTATCACTGCTTTCAAATGCGATTATTTATTGTAATGAAATAATCAACTTATTTAATTTAACTCGTCTGTTCCCGCATAAATGTTTAAAATGATTACCGGTTTTATCCGTGTAAAGGTTTCGGGACTGTTCGGCTATGTTCGGATGTATCCGAGTTCCTTCATCATCAGCTCTCGACTGTCACATGGAAGTTGCGGTGGCTCACTATGCGTGATAAAACTACACTAGAGTAAAGGAGTGTAGTATATATTTTTGATGTTACGTAATTTGTTGCAAAATGTGAGACGTCTCTCTTTTTCTTCTATTTCGTTTTCTTCTAATGTGGATACTATTGCTTACCTTCCTGTATTTTTCCAATATATCGATGAATTATATACTCTAGTCTATTATTAATAAAGTATACCAAATAATTAGATTAATACTTATTGCGTGCCTCTTTGTCAAATCACTGTCGAAAATTATGTTGTACATTTATTTATATTATACTCGACAAGTAGTGATGTGGCATACGGGATAAGTTACGTGGCAACTCTATATTAGCTATCTCTTTCTCAATAGCAACACAAGCATTACTAATCTTGCTGCTTAAATTTGAGACGTCTCATGTGTCTGCCTACCGCCACTACGTACAAATTTTAATTTACCAATAATGGCACTGACCTCTCCAATAGCACAAAAATGAAGATCGAGCTTAATGAAGCTCTATTTTCAGTTCTTGGCCTCCAACCACTGCCAACCATTTTGCGTTTATCCTCACTCCACCTAGCTGGAGGACGTGTGACTCTACGTTTGCCCAGGACTAACAGGCTGACGCTGATACTGATAATAAAACAATCATTTTTCTACAAATTTACTTGCACTGTATCAACCTAGCTTTATTGAGTTTATTGTGACTATAAATCTGTTTGTTTGTCTACAGCGGAACCACCTCCACTGGTGAACGTAACAGTGCACGCGTCAACGATCCTGGCGCTGATCCTATGGAACGTGGGAGGCGATGGTGGGCACCCCATCATAGACTTCACCGCGCAATATCGCTCCGCGGCACCCGTCAACGGCTCCTTAGAGCCGTGGCGGCCTATCAGTCCCAATCACATCAGCCCAAATTCGGTGAGTTTGATGATCAAAAAAAATGTGAAAGATATTGACTTCTAACTCGTCTTTTCCCATTTTATCGAACATTTCATAATCTGTATTACTGATTGAGTTACTAAGTTACCCGAAAACGAGAGAAGATCGATCTTATGCCGAAGGTCTTAGTAAATAGTCTAGAATTCTATTCCGCCCAAGTCACATCCAAATCGGGGGCCGATCGTCGACGTTTTAATATACATATAGTTTGTTTCTCGTGAACAGTTGTGTCACTTAAACAATAACCAATCTTCAATTCCAGCGGCAAATAGACGTCTACCACTTAGAGCCGAACGCATCATACTGGTTCCGTGTTTGGGCGACCAACGTGCTTGGGCCCGGCCCGCCCGTCGAGGTGCTCGCCACCACCCTCTTCACCGACCAGGAAGCAGGTGACAATAATATTAATAACTTAGTTGAAAAGTTATAGACCGTCCTGTGGCACTCTTTGGGAGAGCTTGATATCCAGCATTTGAATAGTACTGACTGTAGTGTAATTTATACTTATAAGAAAATTGATTTTGGGTGGCTCAATTTAAATTGTGATGTTGGTAATGGATGGAGATGGTAATACCTCTGACCAAATTTATTACCAGTTGTTGTCACAGTACCAGTTCTCTTTAAGAAAATGAAAGGGGCATCCATACACGAGATATTTATTAAAGGGCACTATTGATTGCCCTTTGGCATGTAAATTAGACTGCAGTATTATATAGTATTACAAATTGATGCGCAGTCATAATTTAAAATTGTTAGTGGTTAGCGTACCTGACGGCTGAGCTTGGGATCGTCTGTTCGATGCTCACCCAGAATAAATATTTGATGAGCACAAGTAGTTTTTCTGTGTTTGGGTGAAAAAAAAATTATAAGTATATTATATTATGTAATTTACATATTACTAGTTTTATATTTCTACCATGTACAGTCTTTGTTGCTTATATTACAAAAGCTAGAAATGCACAAAGAAAATGTTACAATCGATTGCTACTGAATTGCAGAGCTGTACAAGCACTTCCTGGAGGGCGCGGAAACGTTCGACACGCGCACGTGGCTGGCGGCCGTGTGCGTGGTGATGGGCACGCTGGCCGTGCTGGCGGCCGGCACGTGCGCCGTGCTGTGCCGCGAGTGGCGCCGCCCCGGTGAGCCCGCCCCCTAGCTAACACCGCTGCCCCGCCTCTACTTCCTCTTCCATTAAATTCGGCTAGTCCCGTGCCGCCGTCGAACTGTCGTCGCACTCTCGCGACTCTAGCTCCTCACGTATCTCATACACCTCACAACTTGCTTTAGATCAATCTAAAGAGTAGGGCGGTAAACGTCAGTATCTAATTATATTGACGAACAAAGTCCAAACGAAGTGAGCAACCGACCGCACAAAGCACAAAGAGAAGCATTTCGACGAACGACAGTATGGCACGGGATAGCGCTGAAGCAACAGTTAGTCTCGATCATCGGCACCACGTCGAGGACACTCGAACATCTCAAGTGCTATTTATCGTCTCCCAGTAGCTTTTCGTCTGTTTAGTGTTTTAGTAATCGATTAATCGCAAGTGTTCGAGTGTACTCGTAATCGATGTGTCAAACAGTTAGCAAACTATTTGACAGCTGTCACGGAACTGAGTTTAGGGCGGAAATTAAATGGCGGCAAAAAAGTGTTAAAAAAATAATAATATGTTATTTAGATATTGTTAATTATTATATTGAGTATTTTAGAGCTATTGGTGAGAACGCAACCAAAAACCTGCGCTTTAACAATCGCACTCAGAGTTACCAGGTAAAAATTGTAACTGAATAATACCGAATAAAACTAACTGAATAAAAATGATACAATCATTAAGGAACAGAGAATACATCATGTAGACTTATTTGGATGGTGATGAATAGGCTGACAATATTATTGCATAATAATAAAAAGTACAATACAGAAGAATACGAAGAAAATAATTAAGAAGAATCTGATACTTCTAGCAATGTAAGAAAAAATACCTAATAAATTAGGAATTTCGATTGGACGAGGAACAATAATAACGCACGATTAAATTGAGATAGCCAATTAGTTTTTAAAACATCTAGCTGCTAATGTGAAATAATAAAAAAGTATGGTAGAAAAGTTAATATAGGCTTGAGTTGCTAGTGGCAAAAAAGATCTTACATTTAGGTGTTTAGAGGTAGATTTTTAATAAAAAGTGAAAAATCGTCTACTATATTAACTCTTTATGAAGCTATCGAAGGTGCTACGCGTTGAGATAAACATATACTATATATGAGTATAACTATATAATATATCAAAAAGCAATTGCTTGAATCGCTTTATATTTTATATCTTCGCTGTTAGGCGTAGGGAGTTTATTGCTAGGCAAATAAGGCACAGTTGATAAAAAATTTTAATGATACATTTTGTCATCTATTTATATATTTATCTTCATTGAGGCTTTTTGGTAGCAACAGTAGTCTCCATAGTCTAGTAACTTGAGGTCAACCTTTCACTGCTGGGGTCTGGGTTCAAAAATGTATCATCACTTGCTGTAATGGGGAAGGTAAGCATCTTGAATAAAGATGCACTCTCTACAGTTCTTCATAATGATCTCTATGGGGTGGGAAGTCAGTTATTTTTTTATTATTTTAGTGATATCATTATTATATGACTTATGCATGTATTAATACAGAAGCCCATACTGGAAAACAAAATATATAGCAATATATTTAAAATTACTTGAATGGGAGGAGACATTTTTAATTAACATAAATACTTTCCCTGTAAGAGACCTGTCCTGACAATGTAGTAACAATATTAATACATATAAATAAAATAAAATGTATCATTAGACATTTTTCAAAACAGCGTTTGTGGATCTAAAAAGACAGTTATTAATATAGATTATGGACCAAAACAATATAATGCGTCAATTAAGATGTAGGGAGACTTGAATTCGAAGCAATCTAAATAGTACAATTCCAATATACACAGATATAACCCTATTGAAGTAGAATTAAGGAGTATATTCCATTAGCTTAAGACTTAGCCTTCAGAACTATTGTATGATATAATCTTGAGCATAATATAGCTTGAGCTATTCACAGTTATTGATATTAATTAATTATAACACCTCCAGTGGAAAATGCATAATAATCATACTTATATCAGACATCAAGAGAATTATCATTATATTTTAATGTTAAACCAAAAAGCAAATAAAGTTCAATCTTATTGAAAGTCAATCATAACAAGTTCTGTACCATGTCCCTTTTAATTATGGTTTTATTTGGTCATTTTTATCTTCATTTCAATCAGTCTTCCAAATTTACTATCAAAACTTTATTGAAGAATTCATTGAAGAATCATCACTACATAACATTTGCTGTAAGGAAAATGTGTTATTTTTTACTGAAGAATGAAAACAAAATATTAATTGATAATCAAATTCGCGTATTTATTAAATACATTAATAAATAATTACCTAATGATGAAGTATTGGAAATAGGTGTTTTAATAATGGTTAGTGTTTCCCTATATATTTGATCACTTTTAATCGTTGCTTTAAATTTTAAAATAGTTATTATATGAAAATAGTTATTATTAATTGATTAGAAATAAAATTGCTTTATTATACTATTAATTATTGATAAAACATTTGATAGCTTAAAGCTTTGAAAATCAATTAGGTGTAGGCTTATTACTATTAATATCAAAACGTAGTTTTAACCTGTTGATGGTATACGGGAACGTCTTGCCAAAATATTATTTTGTTTGATAAATGATAAGATTATGTATGAAATGCTTTATTTCAGTGTGAACTAGATTTTTAACTTCTTTTAACAGCACTGTTACCTTTTTATAATTATTAATAATGATAATACATAAAAACATACTAAGGTTGAAGTACCTTTGAAAAAAATTTTAAATACTCCAATTCTGTAGATATATTTCAGATCTAAAGACAAGATTTATGATTATTTATCCATGTAATTTCGCCCAGTAATGATATTATTTTAAAATGTAACTTACATATTTTAACTTACAATTACATAATCTACGCATAGTACTGTATTACATATACATACATATTACCAGATGTATAGAAGTAAAAAAATTAAAATAGGGTATAGTCTGAATCATGGTGTCCAAAACATTCGCAACATCACTGCTCTACACAACTGTACTAAATAAAATTAGCTTCGAATATATATAAAGTAATACCAAATAGAAACTTTACTAAACGTTTCTTTATAAATATAATCCCATATCGGTTCAAACTTTGTATGATAAACATAGGCACTTCAAGATTATGTTAATATAAAAGACCTTATTGCTGCATTCCTGAGTAGTGCCACTCCGATTTCCAATATTGATAATTAAAATCTTCAATACAACTAAATAAATCTATTAACTAAACTACAATTCTATTCTTATGATGACTGTAGGACCACATTATATTCTCGGACCACATTTCGTTAATGCATAGCTCTATAGCTTTTTCTACAACACTTGCAAATAGTACTTCTACACTTGTTTAAGGAATAAGTAATATTAAATCTACTAAATAGGACCCTATAACATGGGAATAAGTTTCAATTTACGATAACATACTTAGGATTTCGCGTTACACGACTCTTAGACCATAGACTTGGCTATAGACTAAGAGATTAGATTCTTAACAAATCAAGATATTTTATAGCGTAGCATCCACTTCTCGATACGGTGAGACGGAATAACATGGAATTATTGAAAATTTACTGTATGCGTCAAACTAACTCGCTGTCTAATTGTCTATTTCTGTTTGTGCGTCTGTTAATAATTTTGAGTTGTCCAATATTTATGTCATTGTTGGTATACAATAAGGAATTATTAGTAACATATGATAAATTAACACATGCACGCATAATGTCTAAACACCTGTAATTGGAGACGGCGCTACACATATATGTATGTATTATACGAGGCGGTACTAATACACTAATTTTAAAAGATATGAAAGACGTCTTATGTCCAGCTAACAGGCATTATGAACTAGATGTTTGGCTAGTAAGCAGAAGAAATACATGATAAGAGAGCGAAGGGGTGGGGGAACATTAACCCTTTATCTGGTAGCGGTTTAACAAGCGTAATGAAGTAGGTACGTGAGCGGAGCCGCAGAAAAATACTAGGTAAAGATATCCTAACACCTATGAGTAGATCAGTTTTGACTCTCAATGCCGCCTTAG
Source organism: Croniades pieria auraria (assembly GCA_018248815.1). Lineage (NCBI taxonomy): Eukaryota > Metazoa > Arthropoda > Insecta > Lepidoptera > Hesperiidae > Croniades > Croniades pieria. The sequence goes on along the minus strand of DWJK01000966.1, from coordinate 12,353 downwards.
GCTCGACTTCTCCCTATTCCCGAACACTAATAGTAGTGAAAGGAAGTTTATCATCTGCTCATTTCTTTTAGAATTGAACATTTTTATTCCTATAGACATATACTTAGTTTTTAGATTTACTTTCTTCACTATCAGCGATAATGCTTAGCGTAGCTGCTATTAAGCATTATGATAATAACAAAATAGTTAACAATTTTAAGCAACTTTTATCTTTAGGTGTCATTAATAAGTAATGAATTCGTTCGATAGCATGGTGCCGTGCATAAAAATTTGATTTCTATAAATATACTTCTTCAGAATTGTAATTTGTATGGACGGTAGCTGCTGTTCGTTTTCAGAGATGTAAGTGTCGCCATCTATGGATTTTTTCTGAAAATTAATTAATGGAAACTCGCTTCCGTAAGGGGTTTAGTGAGCTATCGTTTCATTAGAATCGCAACGATGTCGCTTCGCTTCAAACGAACATTAGGAACCCAACGCCGTACGGAAGCGAGCTTCGGGGATTCGTTTCGATCCGTCCGCATGTCTCGCATCTTCCCGGGTACCGAGTTTTATATGCCGTACTTTGTTCATCCTTATTCATTCGAAATTTTTTCTTCTTTCCCTTCTATCGCACTGGCTTGGAACGCACGCTTGGACCGCGGGGCTGCACACTAACAAACAAACACATACATACACGGTGACGGTACGTATTAACCGAACCCGACTAACCCGCCCGGCCGCCACCGCGCCCGCCGCCGACCGGCCGCGCCGCCGCAGAGAACGGAGACGAGCAGGACGTCATCGAGCTGGTGCCCAACATCATCCTCAACCCGGGCTTCGTGGAGCACGAGCCGGCGCGCGGCGGCGCGCGGGCCGCGGCGCTGGAGGTGCGCTGCGGCGCGCGCGCGGGCGCGGCGCGGCGCGTCTGATTCTCGTCCGTGCCTCACCTCAGGATATTCTATCTCACCGATTCCGCGCTGCGCTCGTGACGCGCGGCGCGCGCGGCCCGCGGCCCGCGGCCCGCGCGGCGCCGGGGACGTCTCCGCGGCACGTCGCAGTATGTGACGTCGTTGACGCGAGTCATTTTGTAACGTGGCGTGTTATCATATTTATGGAATACCGTTGTGACGATCGCCCGTGTACCGCGACCGCATGCAGCCGGGAAGAAATTGAGTTAATGATTTTTCTACGGATTGTAATTAGGCTTTTGCCTTGCGCTTGACGAAGTGTTCGACCATCGTGTAAGGTTTTTAAACTCGCCAAATGTCGTATGCTTTCTATTAGCAATGGTTATCCATCCAAATATAAGTAAAAAATCTAAATATTTATAAACAGTACTTTATGACTATCCTATTTGAAAGGCAATTAAAATTTTGGGAATGCATGATATTTCCTATTAATGGTATCAAAAATTCCTATATAAACTTTATTCAAAACACACTATTTTAAATACATCAAAAAATTGTTGGTAGGTGCGATATGACAGATGTTGGTTATATCGTTGTGTACGACCACAGAATCACTTTCGAAAGAATTCCATCGTTAACGAAGATTTCTTATCTCGTTGGAATCTAAAGCAAAAATTCAATGTAATTTTTTATTTTTCTAAAAACCTAACCTGTTTTTTAAAATAACTGTAGAAGACGAATAGCCAAACTTTGTGATAGTTACTAATTTTAAAATTCACAACTAATTTACTCGATCATTACGTATATTTTGGCAACGACACGTAAAGTCACATAGATGCAAAATAAAAGTGGCTGCCGTTGATACGAGTAGTAAGCATACGATGTCCAGATATATTATATCGAAAGTAAATCAATCCAAGGGTAAAGGCGGACATATCATCAGTGCTTAATGAAGATTATTTTTGTCAATGAATTGGAGCGATAGAATATTCTATGGGGTGGCTATGGCGCTATATGCCATTGTTGATGTAATGGCCAAATTATTTTTTAGCAAAATTTAATACTATTTAAAAAAATATATTTCATTAATTTCTTTATCTTTTGCTTTCAATCGTAATATTATAAAATTATTGGCTGTATACAGAGTTCACAGTTGTGTTCGATTTTTCAATGTTTATGATTTAAAAATGGCTTACAAGCGTACTTATTTCATTCAGTTTTGAATTTTGATAAAAATAATTTGGCAGTAATTTAGCTTGTACCTAAAACCACTGAGAGAGAATTTTTCTAGTGTTGTAAGTGTTTCGTATTTAAATAGTGTTGAGGTTGCCATTTTAGATAAATAAATGTAGTAGCTGTACTTGATTCAAAATAGTTTGGAACACGAACTGAAGCTTTGCATTTACTTTTGATAAAAAAAATTATACATAGCGTTGTAGCGTAGTAGTTATGTACTACAGTTGTTTTTTCCACTGGCAACCCCAATGCCTCACGAGTGGTGTAAGTTTTGAAAAATATTGCTTACCGTTTAAAAAAAAATAACAAATTGTTAATGTTGCTAGCTGTAATAATGGTAATGGTAAATGGTATATTTAATTACGTATTTTTTGCAATATTTATTATATATATTTTTGTAACGGATCTCATGTAATTATTAGCGTAGATTATGAACGAAAAAAAGAACAACTGTAATTCTTTCGTTGTTATTTTTTAAATGTGATTTATACACTGTGATTTTCCTTCCATAGTATCGTGGTGTGTTGGTTTGTATTTGAATCAGTGGGGTGATTAATGATTATATGGATACTTGTGAGTGTAATAACTATTTTATACGTAGGTCATTGGAGACTGCTGCTAAGATGCACTAGTGTTATGTATGCAGTAGTGTATATTTTAGATTAAGGGTTGATCCACATCATCGTTCTGTCGCTAACATTAACTTCGATATCGGGCGGGGATGAGTAGCGAGTGTTCTGTCACTTTCAAGGTCATCTTACTCTTTGATCCTTTAAGATAAGTAATTGGGGATTACATAGCAAATATCTGTACAAATGTTAAATTTTGATTTTTCTGTTAAAATTTTGTTTAAAAGACAAGAATATATAGCAACATCCAGTTTATAATACGAATTTGGTTATTTATGTTAATATTAATCGCAATTTAAATTAAATATTTTATGAACAAGGCGCAATATACGCAATGTCTATAAGTCTCGTCTTGTTTCCAATGCTGTTAACGTCGCCGCCATTACTACAGATTTGGCCGTAATTTTGTTGTTGATAGCGACCTCAATCCCCCAGAACAAAAACAAAGTGCATCCCTACACTACATATCGTTATTAAACAACGAATATCCGAGGCGTAATTATACTGCGATGAAATGATTCAGAAAGCGCTCGTGTGCATACAGTTCAATCTTGTGTAAGAACATTCGCGAACATTTGTTGGTAAGAATTAATTATAAGGTATAGTGCGGAATGTGGATAGATCCTTATTCATCGGTTAAGCTTTGATTAACACAGCACTGTGGCCCCGTGCGGTCAGCCTAAGAACACAGCTTTGAAAATTGTAAATCGAAGTGGCGACTGTAGTGTTGCCAGATGACAATATGGTAGTGATTATTCATATACATGAACTCATGTTTAATTATTAGTTTTCGTGACACTCGAAGGCAATGATGCACGAAAATATATTTAGCGAGTGTTAATTTTGACTAGTCACGACTATTGAGCATGAAATAAAAATAAAAATCTGTTTGAACTGTATTAAAAAAAAACAATATCTGTTACTAAAAGTGAGATTTATAGATGAGCTGTCCCAATCGTCATGACTGGTCACAATGGCAACGCCCGCGTTAGGTAAGTGTTACAAAAGATATATGTATATGTACAAAAAGTTGTTGTCGGTTTGTAGAGCGGTTTATTTTTGTACGCGACATGTAAGCATATCAGGGAGCCTTAGAAACTAAAAGAGATTATGATATAAAATATTGTAATTACATATTTACAAAATCTTAATCCTTCCTTCCGTTCTACATCCTCGCATCGTTAGGGACTAGACCGCACTTTAAACATTTAACATAAGCAAGTATATAGTCATTGTTATAAATAGTTTAATAAAACCTTTCATCGAATTTTTTTATTTGGTATTTTAAAAAATGCTTGTCTGAGTGCTTAAAGCTGATAAATAATAACTATGATGTCCCCGCGTTAGATTCGTTCTTAATTCGAAATATAAATACGGTTGTACAAATATAGACCTAATGCTGATAGTATTAAGGTTTTAAGTTGAGTGTGTCATTCCCAAACGATGTGAGCCCTCCTCTTGTCACTTCCTCTCTCGAAGCTCATTGCCTTTCTGTGTACTTACTTCCCTGTAATATATATAATATTTAATGTATATATATGTATTGTTCTCTATGTATTTGTACACATCTGGCTGGTAGTATTTCATTTGACAGATGACATATGAATATGTGACATCTGCTTTTTTTTTTTTCAATATAATACATTGCTATTACTGCCGTTTTGATAAACAATTAAAATAAAAAAAATGTTGAACTTGCCAATTAAATAAATTTAGTTTACTTCCCTAACAGATTTTACAATCTACCCACATTTTGTAAAATTGTTTCCACGTATTCAGATGTTCTGCTGTTAACTGGCTGGCCACTGCAACCCTTGTTGTACACTGTTAATTTTAGAATATTAGTAGAGATTTCTTCGCAACATTATATACACAGACCACCTGCCCTTCAGGAATTCAGTGAGGCTGTAGATTCAGTGGTAGTGATAATTATTTTGCATATTACATTCCTATATTTCAAATACAACCAGCCGTTTGGTACAAAGTAAAGAAAATTTATATAAACTGATATTCCTATATCGCGTTGTGCTACATGTATGTGTATATATAGTTATATATACACTTACATATGTACGTATGTATGTACATGCAATTACCATTAACTATCCGTCTGTCGCAGCTCGCGCTATCGTGTCAATTAAGTGTTTGTCTGTCCGTGGTGTGTTAGTGCGCTTGAGTCTTTGCACTTATTGCACTTATATGTATATACCTATTTATTAATTATACGCTGTTTCTGGTTTTGGACTGTTGGGTTGTAAGAAAGCAACGATATTAAAGCTTAAACATCATTTTTTTCCTTAAATCTTGTAACACAATTCAAAGCTAACTTCACTGCCGCCAAATCAAATCTGTGCTTCATTTTAAAGCAAGCTTTAGTTCAACGCGTCAATCGCTTACGTTCACACGCTCGTGCTTTAATATGTCCGTTTAACATAGCTTCTTACAATGTGCTTAATGATAGAAATAGGTTTAGCTGTGATGTCGCTTCACTGGAACTCCAAACCATTATTATTCAAAAGCATTCTTACAACGCAGTCCAAAACGATAATCATCTCTTTAAATATATCTATGTATCTCATCACATTATGTAGTAAGGTACGGATAAATAATTATAAGGTTGTTATTTTTGTACGAAACGACATGAATTGTTGGAGCGTACATCAGCTGAGATACGCAGCGTACTAAAGCGCATATTCGATCACGATTGATCAAAACTATTGATCATTCTATTTGATCACGATCAGTCAAGACTATCGATTAGTCCATCTATTTGGATCATAGTCAATTAAGACTATTGATTGTTCTATCTCTTCCCTATTATATTGTGCGATCAATTTAGATCAAATGTAATTGGAATTAAATTTTACTTCTTTTATATGATGATACTATCTGTTGAATTTTAAATGATGCAATTAAATTTGAACGACAATACTTTTTAATAACATTGATCGATCAGATCTTTGTAAAATAATAATAGTAATTGTGTCGGCAATCTTAAGGTAGCATTCATTAGCTTCTAATATCGTCATAATATTCTATAACGTGTCCACTCCTAAGCGTAATAACGTATACAATATATCAAACTGATATTTCTGCTACATTTTTAGTTTTATGTTATTACATGGCGAACAGATGTAATATATTATAACATTTGAAACGTTTTGACCATGTTTGATCGTTTGTGTAAACCTCTGTCTTCTCTCAATGAGCCATCGATGTTATCACAACACCATTTCACAGAGAATAGCGCGAGTGATGTTGGAGCTTTTTGAAATAAAAATTAAAAATAAATAGTGAAAAAAGTCGGCAGTTTTCTCGTAATCAGTATATCGCGATCAGTATGTTGCGATCAATATTGTACATACATTTACGTGATATTAAATGTATGCATAAAAACAGCTCCAACATTAGTTGCCAGCAAATTTCAATTAGTGCACGGTTGCAACGTTATCGGTAATGTCTAAACACTAGTTGAGTACATAAACGTTAGAGAGTAAGGAATGTTCTTGTAGACATTTTATACGTTAGCGTAGCGGTGTCAAGCACAGCGGTGCGAGAGTCAAGACTGCGGTGAGGGGTGACTGGCTTGCTAACGGTTAATATCCTTTAAAATTGACTGGCTTCGAGAGATGGTCATTTTTGATCGTATTTAAAATTGAACTTTAGAACACTTTAATAAATTATATTTTTACTTATTAATTGTTTTATTGAAAAAGGATGCTGGAGCGCCTTCAGAAATCAATGGGAATGTAAAAATAGATTTTGTTGTAAAAATAGAATGTGTTAAAGTTCTAATTAAATGCGATCAAAATCTGCTTCAATCTCCGAGCCGATCTGTTTGAATGGACCCTTATACAATGCACTAATGCCTATCTATGCAGTAACGCATGCTTTTCTCAATCGACGACTGCTAGTACAATATTATGACGTAAATTACAGTATGGCTACTGAATTAAGGTAGGTAAAAATTGTATGTCTCGATCTATATATGGTCGATTTTAAATAAAATTTTATTTTGCTGTAGAACGTTCATAAACGGTCATGCGCATTAAAACCCAGCAATTATAAAATGTTTAATATTAAATAATGTACGTTTACATAATCTACTAAAGTAATTAACGACATCAAAATCGCACGGTACACATGCGCTTTTAACATGTTAAAATGCACATTAGTTTTTTTTTAATATTTTCCTTTTGCATGTAGTTTGTAAAGCTTTATTTCACTTATGTATCTCTTTGTCTTTACATCAATGCAGTTGTATTCAGAGTTTAATTTGTTTAAGAATAATGTGTGTTTTTGCTGATCGCAATATTTATTAAAACTAACAATACTATATCTGTTGGTAGTATCGCACTGACGATGCTTAGTGTGTCAGCGCCTCTAGTGGTGAAGTTCAAAAACTCATAGGCCGGTTGAAATGCATCATGTTAACTATTTTAGATACTTAAGTACTTCACCAATTAACTATTTCATTCAAAACTCTGAAATAGTTAATCAAAATCCGATTACATGACGCTTTGAATATGTCACCAGAGGCGCGAACATTAATTCAACACGTAATACGATTTAAATTTTTTTTACAGAGTATAAGACAGTTTTAGGGGCTATGAAATTCGTGTTATTCCGTCTCTCATTAATTTCTCCTTTCAAAACTGTTAGGTAATATTTGAAGTATGTGTTTTTTTTAAACTGCCATATTTATCTATTTACAGTAGATATGGTCATCATTGAGAGATTTTTTAAAATATCCAGTGACATTCCCAATTATGACCGAATCTATTATATTGATATACAAGTTAACGGTACCTTATATATTTGATGCTTTAAAATACTACAATGCACAAAATACCAAAACAGAATAGTGAAACATTCCAAATTAAGTGCTTACTAAAGTTCTATTACGCAACAAAATGTATGATAGATAACACTTTATAAAAACTTATGTACGACAAAAACGATAGAGATGTTTAATATTTAAATTGTTGTATTAAAATCGGACGTTTATGGACAATATTTTATCTTCAAACATTGATGTACCTATATTTATAGCTTGGGATAAAAGAGAGTAAAAAACTCGGACGCCAATATGGTAACGGTGGTTATTTAATAATACACCATAATTTTTTTGTATGATCCTCACTTACTTTACTAGTAACATTTAAATTTGACAAAATGTTACCTGCCAACATTGAAAGTTCTCTTTAACTTTATAAGGATTTTCTTTCAACCCGCATGTCCAGCGTGAGGACAATGGGCAAAAACTACTGCAATAATATTCGCAAAAACATCTATGTGCACATACATTTTTATTATTAAAGGTGAAACCTTCTCATTCTGCAATGGGATTTTTCGTGTACTATGGAATCATTAAGGTTTGAAGATTGTGTTGTTAATAATAACATGTGGAGTAATAATTGTATTTATTGAATAGAATACTGTAAAGTCACTGATCATATTGACTTTCAGTGGTCCTTGCTCTGTTTTTCATTGGGCATTTAATGTAACGTGACTTTTAATGCGAATTGTCCATCTTAGAAAAAATAAGCACAATGTGACAGCACTAGCTAATATTCGGGCTACACTAGTGAACGTTGTCAGTTGACGTTTTGTCATTTTGATGTTGCTAGTTCAACATTATTTCCCTACCATTAGTGGAACATACAAATGCCGGCTGTAAGAGTTTAAGCAATAAATAATTACGTTCCTTAGTAATTTCTATTTTAGGGGGAGATAAAATGATACAAAGAATCGATTCACATCCAAAAAAACTTCTAGATACGCTAAAATCTACTTGTGAAGAACGTTTTACTTTATATTAAAGTATTATAATAATATAATTTTAGGTTAAGGTCGCCTTTTTATAAGCACGTCCATGAATTAGGGCAGCGAATGTTTAATATTGTTTTGCCAATGTATTTCTAAATGCTAAGTGTACATTACCCAAATACTTTATTGATTGGCAATATTTTTCTATCTTATAAGTATTTTTAAGGCTAGTGTTAAAAATTCGGACCGGAAATGTGAGGCAGATTTGTTTGGAACCTTTGCTCGCTTCTGTATCTTGAACCAAAAAAGTATTAACGTTCTTCCTGATTTTGGTTTTTTTATTCGTGGTTTGTAGCTTGGCAATGTTACCTGATTCATTACAACAGTTCCTTAAACGCAAAAGTGATTCTTGCTAGTGTAAAAATCGGTTATTGTTTTATACAAAATTGTATTTGTCTTTTTTATTCTGCAAATCTAATTATGTGAATCTTAGCATGTTCAATACTTTCTGTCTTCCTTCCGGTCGCCCCTGTAACCTATGTTAGTGTAATCATACAGTATCCAGCAGTTTGCAATCGTAGATGGAACCAAACGCTTTATCTGATTTAAAATATATAAGGATAAACATAGAAAAATCACGGCACCATTTGTGTAATATTCTGTTCGCTGCAATGTTGTATATTTAAATTTTAACCATTATCAGCCGTTATATAATTTTTGTTTTAATATTTATTACAATTCATTTTTTAAGTATTTCTGCTTACCACAACTTCAAAATGTACAGTGACAAAATGCAATCTAGTTACCCTGTGACAGTCAAGTACCTAATGTCAATAAAGCTGGAGTAAAACCAATTTCAAATATTGAAATATTGTCTGGTTATAAAAATAATAATAAGATATCCATTGCAGCGAACAAAATAGTCGAAATATTCCAACAATCGCGGTTACTGTATATTTTAAGTGTCAATTGTAACTTTCATTTTTATATGGAACGACTGGTGATCGGCATAGATAAATAATATATAATGTTTGACATGTATAGTACTACAGACTGAATATTGTGATTCTATCCAAAAAATAATGTTATTCCGATTTATTTGTTTATTTTTATATTCTACGATTTCGTTGTCCGATGTAGAATCTCGGCAATCCCAAAAATAACTTGTGCAATAATGTTTTGAATAGTTTAATTTCGTTTTGTCAGCGAAATGGTGTGTCTGATTTTTAGTAATATTCGCATGGGTTGGAGAAATGTTGATAATGTGTTCAAAACTAGTATTTAACTATGGGCGTAAAGATTTTAAATTTACATTCAGTCACACTATTTTACTGATAATTTAAAATATATATTACGTTGAAATATGTGTAATGGCCGCGTAAGCTGCAATAGAATTAACTGTTGCTGTGATGTTGGAAATCATTCCCATTAAAAATACATTTTACACAATATTATCGTTTTATTTTTTATTATGAAACTACCTTCTCATGTAATACCAGAACTGACTATTGTTATTGACTAAAACTAAGGCGTATTGTAGTTTGTCCCGATTTTGGAAAGATATTTTGTTGAGTATTTAATAATTACAAAGCATTTCCAAAAACTTCCACTCAAAGTTTTCATGGTTAAAATCTTGACGCATACTTCTTAAGAAAATTGTGCGTTTGTAAACTTAAATATTTGCTGTAACGATGAAGAACACTATCCTAAAGAAACCTACACACTTTAGAATTTTGCATAAAATTATCTAATCCATGTGAAATATGTCAACCTGCACCAAACCTGTGTGAAAGCAGATCTTAAACCTCATTATCTGATAGGATACGCAAGTCCAACAGAGAAACAATTAGTGAAGACAATGTGGATATAAGCTGTTTTAAATTTTCAAAACGTCAAGTAAATAGCCTAATCTTATAGGTGCTCCCGAGGTATCCTCTGTTACAAATACGTAGTGCATAACTTTATAGCACTTTATAACTTTATAGCACCTCGCACTGTCAAAAGCTTATGGTACCACTAATTTGCAGTTGATGCCATCCGGCGACATGAGGAAGCGACATGAAGGGCAGTCGCGTGCTCCCATTAAAACCCCCTTCATACCGAACTGCTGTCTAAATCCGTGTCCTGGAAATAAAACTGTTATTTCAAAATACATTAATCGAACAATATGACTTTCCTCAAGATATGGATATCACTGTAAAATTGTTTTTATATTTACAAGTAAAGTGAACCCTAAAGATTATGAACTGAGAGAACTAAAAGTAGAAGAAGCACGTCCGGTCGCCAAGGTGAGACATTTAGAGCTTGGTGATCTCTTACTACCTCATAAAGGATCTGGCGTGATAACATCATAATAATATAGATCAACAACACACATCAAGGAGTTTTGTAATAAATACAGCGGCGCCAGCGGCTTAAATTTCAACCAACATGTCTAAATCTAATAATAGCTTCAAGATTGACTACGAATCTTGTAATTAGCACTGTTCGCTGTTGTTAATATCCATAAGGCGACGACAAGCCCTTACGGTTGGGGCCAGCAAATCTTATGACACTGCCACTATACGCAATACAAATTATGAACATAGTTCTTTATGAACAAAAGATCGTATTAAACTGTTAACGTTTCCATACCTTCAACTCGAGCTCTTGCAAAGCCTCCTCCAGCGTGATCAACCCTGGATCATCAGGGGTAAAAACACGACATTCCTCTTCAAAAAACCTCTCCATCTTCACTTTGAGCTCCTCGTTGTACTTTTGGCGTACAGCAATGGGATCCGTGAGTGATGTAAGTTCAGATGACGTGTTCTGGAAACTATGGTATGTTATTTAGAAGACGGTAGATATACCACAAATAGTAAACTGTACACTTTTTGTTTATTCATGTTTGTCATGACCTACGGAGCCGAAACGCGGACACTGACGATACGACTGGTCCACCAATTTAAGGTCGCTCAGCGAACTATGAAAAGGGCTATGCTCGATGTCTCTCTGAAGGATCGCATCAGAAATGAGGCGATCCGACAGAGTATCAAAGTTATCGACATAGCCCATAGGATTAGCAAGCTGAAATGGCAAAGGGCCGGCCGCATCTGTCGCAGAACCGATAGCCGCTGAAACAGATGTGTTCTGGAGTAGAGATCACGACTTGGCAAACGTAGCATGGGATGCCTTCCAGCTAGGTGGAGTGACGATATACGCAAAGTGGCTGGCAGTAGTTGGATGCGAAGAGCTAAAGATCGAGCTCAGTGGCGTGCCATTGGAGAGGCCTATGTCCAGCAGTGAACGGGAGTAGGCTGATGACGATGATCTAGGGTTACATATAAATAGCGTGATGGACATATATTTGGTCCTCCGTTTACCACCCTGATAAGTCGCACAGAAAATTCTAGATTTCATTTACGGTGATAATTGTTTGAGTGCTAAATTCAGTTAACAATATATTGGTGCACATGACAGTCTGCGTTCTATTATTTTCGTACGATGACCGTCGCGCCAATGACGTAATTAAAAGGTGTCCACTATATAGAAAGTGTATTTAATTTATTATATTTTTACATTTATTTTCGTATGAAAACATCTTAGATGAGCTTATAACTATAGCTAAGTTACTGTCCGCACTGCAGGTTTTGCTAGGCGGAGTCCAGCGTAGGAGGGAAAGCGCTTTCCTCGCAAGTACTAAGTGGATTTCTGCGTGTTGCATGGTGCTACAGGTATGAAGCGAATCACATGTTACATTAAGGATATCACATGTTATTTACCTTATTACCACACCTTCACATTTTATTGAAAAAAGTACCGAATAACAAAAATAACTATTAGTAACGTG
>DWJK01000965.1:0-18751 GCA_018248815.1 Croniades pieria auraria | reverse complement strand
ATAATCTTCAATCATGTGGTTTTGGAGATCGCAAAATACGACTTCTCGCTCTGTCTACGCTGTGCTCCCGGCTTAGTTCCAGCAATTGGGAATAGCTTACTCGTATATAAAAAGGAAAATCTGTGGTGTTTATGGACTACAAAATCAATGCTTTTTGAAAATAGAAAAATCGCAAGGCAGATTTTTTGAAGCACTGCTGTGAAATCGTCAAAGAGTTGCCGTCGATCCAACTTCACTACCACGCCGTGCTGTGCTGTATGTTGAGAAGCAATTTTGGAAATATGTAAACTTGCTGACCCAGTTTGACCGTTGTACGGGAATTCATAAAACACATCGTCTCGCTCGCTCGCGCTCACGCACGCACGCACACATGCACACACACACACTTCATCAAAATACGGCACACTATAGTTATTTTTAGTTCACGGTTACAATTTTGACAATATATAGGTGGTCAAGTACTACACAACATCACGCGTGCATCTCGCCGAAGGCGTAAGTAGAGGAGTGCAGTAGACTCCCTTATCGAATTTTCAAGTAGCTCATCTAAACTTTATATTTTTTTACAATTTGAGTGGCCTCGTGGTCCAGCAGTAAAGGAATCTGACCGCTTAACTATATGACGTGGATTAAAATTCTACCATGTTTGTATAATGGTCACAAATATTTGTTTTCATTTATGGTATAGAAATAAATATATAGTTGTCTTGAGATACTTCATATTAATAATTAAATTCCTAATGGTACATGATAAAAATTCGCTGCACAGTCGGAAAGGAGGTAGGCGATATCACATCTCTCCGCACCCCCTTTTAACGGAGTAGAATTCTCTACTAAAAGCTTTGAGTTTTTAACTAAAAATTAATGATAATTTTGTGCCAACTTGCCAAAGAAAAAGTGGCCGACGAGTCTCTACAGCATTTCGCTTAAAATGAAAGAGACTTCTGATTCTCATTACTTAAAAGGTTCTTGAAACTTTAGTAATTAAATTGTTATCAGATTTTTCAAATCACACTTGAACTATTTCACATTTTATTCAATTATTCATTTCTGCGTCCAACGAAAACTGTTTTTATAACTTAAAATATGGGATCTACTTACACAGATACATATGAAGTTTTTTAGAGGATAGTAAGTAGTGCTAAAAATTATACATTTGTAAATGAAACATTATCACCAAAAATTATTAGTAACCATTCAAAGTTATTTTTCTATAATTCCTACACATTACGTATCTCAAAACGAATAAATCTATTATAACTAATGCATGAGATATGCCTACAAACGTATGTGTAAGGGTTGCATTAATGCAATGGGTTGATTCATGATTGATTGACAGTTCAATCTTAATTAACACAATTGTCAGTACCACGAGTGCGACTCTGTTAGACTGCTGCTACCCGTTGGATGCGACACTACACATTTTTGATTTGATCGAATAAACCTTCGAGCCTCGTCAATATTCTGAATGTTTATTAAGCTAATGAATGTTACGTTGTGGAATTTTTTGAAGAATTATAGCACATTGTTACTGTCGCCCACTATTGATATGTAACAAATTAGGAAATGTTCGTCACGGACTACAAATGTGATGAGTCAAAACCTTATTGAATCTTGATGTAATTAAGATATCCAACACACGCTACCAATAGTAACTAACGGATAGATTGCAAGTGAAGCTTTCTGATTGAACCGAAGTAATAACCAAAGTTGTGATCGAGAGATTGGTGGACCCTTTCCGGGTTTAATGACGTCGGCACCGCGCTCTGACAGCGTGCGACGTACGGCGTGGGCTCGCGCTGCTACGCTTTATCACGAAATATGAGTAACGCACCTAAAGCTACGTGTTTCTTGGCATTCGAATAACGTTTGCGTAGCTCACTTTTACTGGTGTAATCCTAATTGCCTATTGTCAAGATAAATCCTATAATACATTATATTAACATTTGCTTACGTTACACTAACCAACATTTTTTACATTCTATTTTAAATAAACTTAAAGGACGATATATAATTATATATATCCTGATCAGGAATTTAGTACAAAAATCTTAAATAGTGCCAAGCAACGCCGTACATACCAACAAGAGAAGAGCCAACAAAATGGGCGGCCATGAATTTCTGCATGAGGAAGCATATTTATTAATGGATTGTATACCAATTTTAGTATAGTATTTATACATATATTACGTAATAACTACTTCATACAGTAGTATTGTGAAAATAAGCATGTTATTAAAGGGGCGCGCGTGCCAGGTCCGGCCCAGCGCGCAGTGAAACGAGGTCAGTGTGTAAGGCTGCCGAGAGCGCGCCGGGCAGCTGGGGAGCGTGCTTCAGGAACATGTTCTTTATTTACACATTCGTCTTACATACGTACTGTAAGCAAATCTTATAGTTATAAGGCGATTGCCGCGATATTCGGTGATGTGAGGTTCTCGTATATTGGCTATTTTTATTTCTGCACTGTTGCAAGCAGTGCTCCCTACGAATCATGTTAAAAGATTGCTCGCATCTCCTCCGCAAAGTGCGTTCAGCGCACTCTCTGTGAACCAGCTGTACATATGAACATACACATTGATGACAAATCGCTACAAACATCTCTTCAATATCATACAACCGTACAATAATGTATTTGTCAACGAACTGTTGACCGCCCCTCCTTTCGGTTTGAGTTTAGTTTTTCGCCTTTTCCCGATTTTCTTTATATAGTTCTGACCGAGTTTATAACCAGCCTAAGCTTAACCTTAATTAATATACACAACTATACATATATGAGCTTAACTAATATAAAATCTATATCTCTGAAAGTAATCTTTTATAACTCTGTGTTCGTATAAACTTTCAATCATCATAATTTGACAGACTAAAATTTCAGTTTAATCAAATAATCAGTATTATTATTCTAATAAAACTTTGACAAAATATTCTTAACGGAGATAGACATATTTTTTTATTTATGTTTTGATTGAAATAAAACAAGCGTATAGGTGAGCAAACGTTATATTGCACCAATAAGTAAAGCTTACTCCAATACATCAGTGAAAACCGCATCCACATCCGTTAAGCCGTTTCTGAGGTTAGCGCGCACAAACGCACAGACAGGCAAACAGACAAATGTCGTGAAAATATTAATTTGGGTTCTATTACGTCAATAAAAACATTTAATAGTAGTTTCTTAAAAATATTTTCTATGTACAGCCAGCCATCCGTTACAGATGTGTTATTAAAATGTAGAATACATATAGAGCAGGTGAGGACTCGGACGGGTTGCATGATGCTAGTATACTTGTACTGTTTATATATTTATACTGGCAGTTACCGTTTTCTAACACGGAACTTATACCCGGCTGCCACCAGGGCTTTGTCTATGGCAAGTCGTCTGTCGTCTACGTGCCATCCCTGCCAAAATTTCTGAAACACTATATCTTCATCTATTTATCGACGTAATGTAATAAATTTGTCCGTGTGTTCGAATAGAAGAAATGGGCATTATCCACCGGGCGTTTATGATGCGAACAATGGGATCTTCCATCTTTGCTTATTCTGTTCGCAATAAAAATAAATTTCGGTAGTCGGGAAAATACAGGTGGGATGCAATGTTATGTTAAAAATAATTATAATGAGGACAGAGTCTGAGACGCGTCAAAAATTCGTGCATAAGTGACACAAGAAAGGTGAGTACATTTCCTAATAAAATTTTTTAAACGACTGTACATTTGACAACCTTAAACAAAGTAATTAAGCACATTTGTATTGATTTACACAATATTTTTATGGGATGCTAATATATTCGATAATATCGTTTAAATTAAATATTTCCTGAAACAAAACACAGCTACTGCTTTACGCCGCGAGCACACTCGGGCTGCTAAAATAAAGCGAATCGATAGCGCCGGAAGTGGGAGTTGACGAGAGCCTACTTGGAAACCGACAGCGCCGTGCAAAAGGAATTACCCTAATCATGTATATTTGTATGCAAGTCTTAAACATAAAGGACGGGAATAAAACGATAGAACGAGGAAAAAGTTAGGTTTATTGAATGTCTCATTGTTTCAAAACTGGATTTGGAAAAATTCGATGTCAGCAGATTAAGTTCCCAAATATTGTACAAAAAACTGCAACACGACGTGTGTCACTACGTCGTGTAGTTGCTTAAGCATTAAGAAGGAAGAGGGAAGACATATTTTTATTTATGTAAACTTACGATGTACAAAACTTTGACATTTGTTCAAAACATTTCTTGTGTTTCATTGCAGAATGAATTAATGTGCGTCGCGCTTATACCGCCACCGGCACCGCCGTGTGCCTGTTTAACGTGGACATGGTGTGAGTGCGCGGGTGCGGCGAAAAGCCCGTGATATATTGTAACATTTTGTAAGCGTGTGCAGCCCGCAGCGAGAGGCGTGTGGCTCTTCAAAACAGTCCGGCGGCGCTCGGCGGGTAAATATTTGGATTTCAATTTTTATTCGGTTCGTTTTAGACACTCCGCAGCGAGCGTCCCGCCGCCCGCCGTGCCGCTAGCCGGCCTGCTTGCAAGCCTTTTAAAATCACACTTTTTCGTTGATACCAGCATTGTTTTTTCAACAAATATTAGCAACACATATATCATAATGTTTTCAACGAGAACACAATATGTTTTGATAGAAATAATTACAAAAATATCACATTAAAAAAACGTTACATAACGCTTATAATCCCCGAAGGAGTAGGCAAAGGAGTGTAGCACACTCCCACGTTTCACCAGTTACGTTTAAGTCCTATGGAATAAGTGGTGAGCCTATTTCCATAGACCGGGCACAATTCTAAACTCCGAATCACTACTAGAAATTCTAAATTAGAAAAATCCAATGGCACCCGACCCTTGCTTTTAAACCAGGACCTCCCGATTGGCAGTCGCGCTTACGACCACTCGACTAACGAGGCAGTCAGAAATATCACATGTCTTGTGAAAAATAGTTCTACGGTAACTTTGTGATTATTATTACCATATAAAAATACAAGGTGCCGTTGGTCGAGTGGTTGCAAACGCGATTGCTGATCGAGAGGTACTGGGTTCGATCCCCGAGTCAGTTACAGTTAGGTTTTCTAACGTGAAAATCATAGCTGTGACTCAGCGCCTTGTTTGTGCCCGTTCTATAACACTAGACTTAACCCCCTATTCCATGATGGTCGTTAACGAAACTGTCAACACGTGGGGGTACACTAAACTCCGGTGTATACGTCTTCGCAGAATACAGGCATGATTCCATGTGCTATGTAAGAAACAAGTTAACGGAACAGAAACGCGTCGTAGCTAAATGAGTTCGCGCACTTAACCGAAACCAACTGTAGTTGGAGCTGCAATGATTTTAAAATAATGTAAGTGGGCAGTGAGCACGAGTGGTCGCCATTCAAGTTGCCGTGTAAATATTATACAAAATGAATGTGGCTCGACGTGGAGTGGAGCCGAGCGGAGTGCTCGCTTACTATTATTAATACGTTAAATGTACTGCCCGCTGTACTGACGCCGCCGCCGGGACGCAGCTGCGCTAGGGAAGGCACTCTCTTAGCACTGCATGCTGCAGCTGCGGCCAGCGCCGTGCCTCCAGACCATGGCTTCTTGATACTTGTCTTGACTGTTTGCTGCTGCCACATTACATTAAAATACCGAAACAGCTAACTTGAAAATACTAAACGTTATATTTATACAATTTTTTCTATATCATATAATAAACTAGAAAGTGTCTTGTTCGTTTGTATATGTGTTTGTTTGTTCGCAGTAATCTCTAAAGGTACCTGTAAGATTTAAACAAAAAAAAAATATTTTGCAGAGAGATTCATAAGAAATGCTATAGGTTACTTAGAGTGGTGCAACAAATATTAGATAGCTTTAAATATTAATATTTATGAAGTAAGTCGGAACAAAATATTTACCGAAATACTTAATACATATACGTCATATTTTTGTTGGTTTGTATGCTTATTAGTGTATTTGACTTTGCTTTTCTTATGGTGCATTAGTTTCGGTTTTGCTTCGATTATCCTATGGTCTGACGGGCAGTTTCATCTCATAGTACCAATATCCTGAAATTATCTCGGTTGGTTTGATAGTAAATAGTCCATTTCGTTTTTATTTTTCCCATTTGGAGATCTTCATGTCCATTTTTTGTTTGGTTTCTTTTTAAAACGTAAGTTTATTATAGTTAGTTTGTGCTGTACTGCAAAGTCCACTAGTCTCTAGCCTCTTTCGTTCCTTATTCCGTACCTGAATTGTTATGTTACTAGATGTTTTTCTTTTGAGGTCTTGTTGAGGTCTCCTATAAGAATACGAGTAACATTCTCATGTGTGGTGTCTAGAGCTTTGTCAACCGTTTTGTAAAATTCGTCTACTTTCTCTTCACTACCCCATTCTCATAAAAAAGCCATAATATTACATAAATTTATTGAAAATTTAAAGGTTTCCGAACATCTCTTAAGATATGGCATATTAATCCTTACAAACGAAAGTTTTCGTTTTTTTAGACGATAAATTTTGTGTTTTTAGCATTTTCTTTGGACGCATAGACAACAAAATAATGTATAATAAAAATACGTCTTAATAAAATATTGTTAGTGCTGAAGTACTATAAATAACCAATCTGCAATTTCTTCTAAATTATATGCGGGTGGTACCGCGGGGCACAGCTAGTAATTTATAATTGTCATATTATTGATTAACTCACAATTTCATAGGTATTTATAAATTACAGGGGATATAATGATCAAATATTAATACCTATGTAACGCGTGGTGGCCTGGTAGATACGACCGACTAAGAGAGACTCTCTGAAGCTGTGAGCACCCGACGGCAGTTAACACCGGAGAAATCGGTAAAAGTCCAGTAGCGCGTCGCTAACATTTTTTAAATAATTGTGCTATATATGAAGAGTTAAGAATAAAAGTGCTACAATTAGAGCCAATTGCTAAACCTAATCTAAAATATCAACTAATTCTGTAATTTGAACATAGGATTAGAATTAGGAGATCAAATTATATTAATATCGACTCGTGTCCATATCGGCGGGATGGATCTGTGGTGCGGCCCGCTTCAAATTGTACTCCAATCGTGCGGCAAGTCGGCTGCGCGCGTGCCGCTGTATTCCTCATCGCAGCTCGAGCACGGCGCGCCACGCGACGCTGCCCTCACACTTGCCCTTCTCCACTTAACTAGGTTGCGGTTTACCGAAGGACCGGTTACGAGCCGACTCCATTGCGGCGACTCAATTAACCGCCCTAAGCTTGCGTAAGGCTTAATGGCGCTCCCGATCGAGATATATGTGCTCAATGTACAAAATATTATCGGCTGCTTAATAAATATGAGTACGAAACATTTACTAGATCAATATAATTATTAAATCTACTGTGATTGTACGATCGCGCCAGGTTTCTTACAGGGTCGGCTGAAAGGACCGAGTACTACAGATCTAACGATCTTCTTCTACATTCATCGATTTTATCAATCACAGCTTAATTCGTTTTTGATCAGAGAAAGGGTTTTTAATCAGCCACCTCGGAAACGACCAGGCTGGCATCAGAAGTACGTGGCTTGGAGTGCCCTCGGGGGTGTCAAGAGCTCGGCCTCTCCAGAGCGCTGCGCCGACAGATTTCATATTTAGGGTGCCAATAGACGCCCGATTCTTACATTGCATTCATTTGATAAGACGTTATGAATAGTGTGAGAAGGCTTCTGCTTCAAATTGTAGTTGCCGTTAACAGTGCCTACGTATACCCGTATACTTGCGGTTATTTTATATCGTGTCAATCAACCGACTCCCGACTGACTATCGTACTCGCGTTAAACGCATGCGGTTCGAATTATAATTATCTGATGATACAATGTGAAAATCAAACGTGTTCTCGCGTCCTTAGGGCGCAGTCCGTCGTTACCAAGTTCGCTCGTTTAATCACTTAATGGCCACTGAAACTGGCAACGGTTGCTATCTGCTATCGCAAAGCGGAACACCAAATGGAACTTTACATCTTGCACCGTACTATAACAAATATAGTTTATGTATGATATTATCCAGTATAAAATCAGGTAATTGAAAGTTTATATAAGACTCTCGATCTGTCTAAACGTATATTGCAAGGTTTACACTAGAGACCCTAGTTACGCTAGCGACTCCGAGCGGCTTGCTTGGGTAAAAGCTAGTCGTTTGAAACAGAAACGAAGTATGATGATATGATTTTACGTAGTTCTAGGTAGACCTGGAAGCAGCACAATGCACGAATATTTATTGATTTTTTTTTGCTTTTGCCAATTATCGCTGAGACAAATGCTTTTCCATTCGCTTCGCGCAGTAGCGCAGTCCACGATCCGAATTGTCTTGTAACGCGCTGATTACTCTAAGCATGAATGTTTTAAACTCTCGGAGACTGTCGCGCTGTTGCCCCGCGCGCTTCGTCTCGGCTGTTCGTCGGAACTGTTAAAAAAACTGCTTATCAATGGTTCATCAATTGATTTAGGTAATGATTTAAACTAACATTAACCCATTAAGTTATTAACCAAAAATATATATTTTGTTTGCAGTTTAAAAATCATTTATGATTATCTTATATCATATAAATTTAGAATAGAAATTTTGTAATGTTTTAACTTTTCAGAAATCTTGACGTGGTGTAAGCGCCAAAGAGCTAAAGTCGGTGTGCATCAACAAACAGCTCCTGCTATTTAGAATTGAATAAAAAATTGAATTATCTTAAAATGCTTACTCAAGTAGTTGCCAAGTTCTTACACCGGCCTATGTATATTTAACGCGATGTTTAGTTTGTACTCAATTATATTTCTAGATATAATTAGTAATTCACATAAAATCCTTATTATGTGATGAGAAAATGCTTTGATAACAGTTCCTTTTGTTACAATAGGTAAGAGAAAAGAAAACAGAGGAGGGTCGCATTGTGTCGCGGCGCCGGCTTCTCTGCATAATTCACGGAGCTTTTGTTCCGGCCCGATCTCGTCTGCGTCCACCGCTGTCCACCTGCTCCGAAATTTCTTTGACTAATCTCTATTTAACGAATCGAAATTCCCTACATTCACCAATAAGGAAAATCAAGAACGTAGAAGAAACACTTCATCTCTGTGAAGATACAAATTCTGTGCTCTTTGTCTACCCCCTGACGAACCTAGTATGACGATATAATAATACTATTCGTCTGCTTATTCATTACTAATATTAACATTTCTTAACGAATAAATCAAATTTAATTCATTCCGTTTGTTCTCTGCACTGTAAACATTATACAGCAAAACAATAAATTAGTTTTTCCTTTCAAATACTTGTTTAACGATGGAGTACGAAGATAAACTCCGCGATAAGATAAAACTATCTTTAGTCGACTCTAACACATATTTGAATATGTACTAGGGACACTTTCTTACGCATGCACGTGTATGGGGTCGCGGTAATAGAATATTAAGTACGAGCAGTTCGCGGGCGGGCCGCAGGCGGGGCGCGGGTGGCGGCGGCGGCTGTGCAAACAGCGCGATTAATATTGTAGCGGGGTCTGAACTAGCACTAACGCAATTATCTCGCGGGCTCGCCATTGTGGCAGCCAAATGTAAATTACGAGCGCCGACGGGAAGGTGCAAGCGCTCACCGCTTGCCCTGCTCTTTATTTTGCTGACTACCCGGCCGTTTAAACAAGAAATGGTTTTTATACCATTACAATCACACTGTAATAAATAGACTCCGAGCGATACTGATATTTGCGCCAAAACCGACTCAGTGTTTCGATTAAAATGAATAAAATACATATTTTATCTCAACAGCTGGTATTTCCCTCTTTTCATAGAATATTATAAGATCAAATTAAATAGAATACTTCAATTTATTACAGGAAATCAACTCAATTTGGGAACTTTTGAATCACCGTTTAACTTTAACAATCAAACAAATAGGTATTAATCAATCAAAGCATCTGCCAACGAAATCGCATATTCTTAGGAATTAGGTCTTTGATTACTTTTTAACCATTTAATAAATTTTAAAAATCAGATGTTTAAGATGTTAACATAATTTTGTATTGTAGGTACTTTATTTTAATTGAATTAAGTACCGACATAGAAAAACCAAGTTGCTTATTGTTTCGATCATAAGAATGTCAGTATGAGATATTATTAAAATACTCGTATTATATTGCCACGCCAGGTGTCTTACAGGGTGGGCAGAGAGCATCGAATGCTAAACATGTCAATCCTTGACGAGTTACGTGCTTCGTCTGCATTCACCACTTTCTTCATACGTGGATGCCAATTTTAGATACCTCTGTTTTGTCATTCTCTCATCGGTAAAATTTTCTACTTGTCCAAATTCTCGAAGGACGCCGTTTCTTATTTTTATACCGAAACACGGACACGAAGAATTTTTCTTACATCTGTACAATGGACGCAGTCCACGAGTGTCAAGCCGCATGTGCGACGTAACGACCTCATCTCGACCGCATGTATTTTGTTTTCATCCTCTGCCTTAGATATTCAACTTTCGTTTTCATATTACAGTAAGAACAAACTTGTGCCTTGTGAACCGAGCTCATTGGCTCAGCTTTTTACAATTCCGTAGGCTACCCATCGCTATATTTGCGCTATTTTCTGCACTTACACCTCTCTCTATATCAGCAGTGTTCCTACCATATTTGATAAACGCGCATCCAAGATATACAAACTCACCCACTCAACTCACTGTTCTCGACTCTCGTTCTCTGTTCTCGGTTCTCGACTCATACATTGTTTAATTACGTAGTCATTTTGGCTAGAACTGAGATTTTTAGTGAAATCTGACCGAAAATTAAACTAGCAGAAGGACGATCGGTTGATTTATTTAACCAATGGCTATCTTCCACTTTGTGGGCTCTTGCCGTATCCTGAACAAGTTTGTAAGAATAGGAATATTAGTATCAGTGAATCCATTTTTATCATCTATTAATTATTATTATTAGAGGACAGTATTTATTGCTAGTTTCCGTATCCCAAAGGCTTGCGATGTCTATAAGTATCTTGACGAGCTCTTCGTTGTTAAAATGTCAAAAAACAATTTAAAATCCAGATTAACATCAGCATAGAACTTCAAACTAAAATATGAAGGTTATGTGTATGTATTAAGTATGCCACATGTTTTTTTCGAGGAGCCCAGAATTCTTAACAAGTATATTACATCTACTATATTATATTCTGATTATACAAGAGGATATTAGGTGTAGAAGCATATTTTAAAATTAAAAGTACAAGTCATTTAACAAGACCATAACTTTTTATTCACAATTCCAACAGAACAATTGCATTGTATTGTTCAGGGAACTTGCGAAATGAGCTAACTCCGCTTTATTGTAAGCAAAGTACGATTGGAATGGTATTTAGTACAAAGTAAATCTTAAATATTACCGCCGCTCTTCGCATGTCTAGCAATGTTTTTACTTAGCGGTGTGTGGATGTAGCTATAAATATTCTGTATTCTCGCTCCGGATGTAACTCGGTGAAATTTGGCACGCAGCGCTCTTCTGTTTCACTCCGATATTTGAACATTATACGTATGTTCATATATGAAGATATATTTTCTGATTTCCAAACGAAAATTTTCATATAAAATTTTATGAAAGTACTAACGCATTCGCTCTCAACAGGCCCCATCTTTGTAGCCGTGTTTCTACTCAATCTTCTCGCCGCTCCAAATAAGCCCACGATTCGCTGCTCACTTCCAATAAGAGATTTCAATGGCAGTCCAATCTCGCGGTTGTAATACCTCCAGTTAGCCGCCTTTATGTCGCAACAATACGTCATTGTGACGTCACGGCCGACGGATGGCGGACGGAACACGAGGGATATCAGAATGATGACAAATACTCGTTCGTCCGGTTTTATTTTTGTCATACGGCGCGGCGGTGCGGCGAGGAATTCATTTTATCTTTGTGTGAGCGAGTTATTGTGTTCGCAGTAAAAAGCGATTTTATGTTCGTGCATTTGTCAAAGCTTCCGGTAACCTAGCGCGCCCATTTTTTTCTAACGTCACTCTCTTTGAATTGAAACCTTTGCTCTTCAACTGAAAATGACCAATTACTGGTCCATTATTAGACCTAGAACAACATGCAATTGAGATCAACTTTGCCATGTAAAACCATACTGCCCCATTGCTAATTGTAACGACAGTTATATCCCAAAAGCCAAAGAAGTATTAAGATCGTTAAATTTTGAATATATTGCCAGAGATGAGACTGCAATAATTAGAATATATTTTATTAAAACAATTTATGAGCTTTAAAGTATCCTTTCCGAAACATTCCTTTTAGTGTGTTCTGCTCTATTATTATTTAGCGATTCCGACAGTGGTCCCGAAGGAGTCGCCATGTCTTTACATTGTACTCTACGTAGTGGTACGTGATCAAATTGATTGATAGAGCATTTTCGCATGCACAAAACGCACTTCATTGCTGTAGAGTTTACGTCATTAATTTTGTTGTAACTGTTGACTGGATTCAGAAAAGAATATTATATTATCAGCAAAGCGCAAGCGGTCCAGACCTCTCCAATTAAATTTTTTAAATATTATTTCTGAAAGACAGGTCTTTGAAATATTATATTTTTTACTATTATATACTCTAAAACTTAAAGATGATCTATCATAGAGTAGGCTTTTTGAAACTCTGCTTGCGCTATTATCTATTTATCTATTTTTGGAGTTATTCGACTTAGGAGACAAGATGAAAATATTTTGTAAACACTTGGAAACTTTGAATCACATTTGTTTCAATGTAAAATAATATTTGATTTTGTCCATTGTTCTGGAACACTATGTTCTTTGTTTATGGTGATAAAAAAGAATGTTATTATCGATATTAGCGTGTTCTAGCAAGTTTTATACACTCATCCGGAATATCGTCCGGACCTGGACTCTTTTCTACTTTTAGGTTTTTTAATGTTGTTAAATTTCTCATCCACTTTACTCAATGGTTGGTTTTTTCCTATGAGTGGAAAATTTACTCTTCTATGTATTCGTGTTCTTCTTTCTGGCCATAAAGATTTTTGTAAAAATTAGTCATTACTCTAGAGTATCTTATCCCAGTTACTTTTACAGCAAAATTCTATGCAAGAATTGGTACCCTTATTTTATGTGTTCGGAATTATTTATATGTGCGTTTTTAGCTTTCCCCCGTTTTTAGACGTCTTACTATTACTTGTTTATTATCTCTACTTAGTACAGTTTTTTCTAATATTTTTGTTTGTCTTCTTGTATATAGAACTAAGGTGCTCTTTATTCCCGGCTGTTTTGATTTTGATATTTTGCAGTTGATGACGTTGTCTGCAGTGTAGTGTTTCCGCCATTAAAATGTCTTTAACCCTATTTTCTCTCTTTTATCCATTTTCTTATGTATATGTGGGAGTGTGATTGAGTGGTTCCCTAAAACTGATAAGTGGCACAAAACGGTTAGCTACGCTCAGTTTTAGCCCTTAACAAATAAGGTATATATCAGTTTTACTACTAACATATTAATCAGCGAAAACGAAATGTAAGCGCAGTTCGGATTATAAGGTTAACTTTCTGCACAAGATTTCACATGAATAACATAGCAATTACATATCTCGGATGTATAAAATAATTGTAATACAAAGCGATCTTAAGTACACAAATAGAGTTTGAAAGCCACAAAGCCTGGTCGCTTCAGAGGTTGAGCACGAAAAGCCAATTTGCGCGGGATAAGTCGCCAGCTTACCGCCGCCGCTCGCACTATCTCATTAGCGGAGCTGCCTGCCACGGGCACATTACTTGTTCGGCGCACATTATCGGCGATATTTATAGGAAAAAAGCAAGATGCAATTTAATTTTTAATAACAAATAATGATCCAAATGAGGACTGTAAATTAGCTTGTGTTACACACCACTGACAAGACTAATAATTATAAATATAATAAAAGAATACATAAAACCTTACTAGTACTTAAATTCAAGAATATTTCATAAATAGATATTGTATTGGATCTACGACTTTTGCTATAAAAGGAAGGTAGACTTATATTGATGATCAGTTTTTACTCTGTCCGAATTTATTGTGAAACTAATGTGATTTTACGAATTAAAATTCACAATTTTATGTGATGACAATGACTTTAAACTGTAGGCGAAAACGAGTATTAAGAAAAGATTTGTGAAAAGAGGATCACGCTGATACTTGGAGCACTGAGCTGCGTTTACTCCGCTGAATATCAAATCAGGCATTTGGTGTAGCGATCGTCCAGTTGTGGTATATTATATCTGTATGTAACAAATGCCTCGGTTACTGCGACGTGCCGCCGGCAGAGCGGCCCGCGAGCGAACGCCGAACCCGTCCAAGAAACGATTTCGACATGTCACTTAAATAGAGCCCACAAGAGACAAACGTATTTAATGTAAATGTAATGTATATCCTACATTACCGTTTCATAGTTTACCAGAATTTTGCGTCGTCTGGGAGTAGACAAGAATGAATAACGGTTACCTAATAATTATGTACATTATCATTTGATCGACCGCGACAAACGACCGTTGGAAATTTTACCCTTCTTCTACATTAGCGCATTGCTTCGTAATTTCCAAAAACGTTGTTGTAAAATGCAAATATGAGTACCAATTTTTAATTTAATAATGTCTAATATTATAAATCCCTGGACTTGTTTATCTTTTAAAGTGAAGAAAGACACTTCTAGTCATAGGACTGAAACATCTAGTTCACTTCTTATGCCAACTTTACGACGGTAGCTTTGCCTCCGTGAAAGTAATGTTGACTCGAGCTTACTTCACTCTAGGTCTGGTATTCATCGGAGATGTATCTTATCTCCACTCCTCTTCAACATTTACACAGAACACCCCATGCGTATAGTGCTGACGTACGTATAGGAGGGGAAAATATCTGCAAAGGTCGATTCACCGACGATACGACTGTATTCGCCACTGCGAGAGAGTAAGTCGAAGAACTTCGTACTCGCTTAGAAAATGTGCCTGGAGTTCGGTCTTAGAATCATTAGCAAAAGACGAACATGACGATTCTCGACAATAATATATGCGATTACAGATTATTGACAAAAACATACAAGTTTTAGTTTTGAAATAACTGAGTTCATTTATGGGGCTGTCGATAGAACGAGTCTCCAAGGAGTGTGTAGCGGATAGCCCTCTGTCCACGGCACACTATTTCTTTTTGAATTGTCCAATACGAGTCCGGGTGGAGACGTTTTCGCAGGCAACACAACATAATACATCTTCGTAGCTTTTGGCTCGTCATAAATCATAGCGCCGCACTCAGCGCGCTGCGATTTGACAACTACTCGTAGTTTTAGCTGGTCGTAGGTGAGCTGTAATCCAATGATGGCCGTTACCGTCTACCGGTCTCTTTCGCAACAGAAATCCGCCTGTAATTATAATAAGGCCTATAGTAATAACGCTAAGGCATTATTTCATAGATATACGAGTATATTGATTAACCTCTTTACAAAAAATGTCCCAATACTAATGTTTCATAATACGTTGCATAATTATGTCAAATTAAACGTTGACGATCTCCTCACCATCTCGTACACCGCAAATAAAAATTTTAAAAACCTTGTACATGCAAGCTCACCACGGAGCTCTCGTCATGCGCACTCGACGTACGCCGTGCACTCCTGTGGGCGCGCGTTGTAGAACGTATGTTGAATATGTACGTGGAACACTTTATGTCATATCTATTTAAAGTGATGCGGGGCAAAATAGACAGTCCAGCCGTCTTATGGCAACTGCATTTTAATATGCCCAATAACAGTGTGGAGTGGCGGCGACGGCCGCCCCTGATGGCGCTGCCTCGCGCGCGCACCAGCTTGCTGCGCGACGCGCTTTTCACACGAGCGCTGTGCATGCTCAACGCGGTGACGGACCGCGTCGACCTGTTCGCGTGCACACTGAACGAATTTATAAAGGTCGCACATTTTGTAGTGTGTAATAATTAATGTATTAATAAATAAATAAATAAAAAGATAAAGAAATAAATGTTTGTTTCTACCGCGCGCGTGCAAAATGTCGAATGAGATTCCATCTGAGGTTTACCCGGAGCACTACTACATGGGGTTCTTCAAGAGAGGTGCAAAGAGTGTTCACCTTTAAATCCAGCAATTCATTGGCCGCTCCTCGGGTTTTGCAAATATCCATAGGCAAAGGTGACCACTTACCATCGAGTGGTTCGTCTGCCTGTTTGTCAGGCTAAATATATATAAAAAGACAATGTCAGTATCACAACCACGACCAGTGAAATAAATATTGTTATTTCTCACTTTCAGTAATGGACAACGAAACTGATTCCGCTGCTGAGAATATTTCCCAGCGGGCGGCGGCTACGCGCTCGTCACACGCTGTTCACGGCAATTAGCGTGTGCCAATAGTTGCGAGTTTACCCTCCGACGCTGAAAGCCTTCTTAATTATTCAACCGCCCTTACAGAGGTCATTAACTCTGGTTCAATCAGGGCTGTTAAGTAATATTCCACGAACACATTGTTACATTATTAAAAGTGCGGTTTCGGAAAAAATTAAAACTCGGCTTTTTTCGTATTTTGAGGCGTTTTCTTTAGAATACTTCTTATTAACGCTGAGTGCTTCTATGTAACATTGCTTTCTAAATATTTATATTGTTTTTAAATGACCCTTCGATGATCGAACAATACAATGTTCGATGTGTGACAGTTGCACAACGGTTAATTCCCGGTATTACCGGTCAAGCCGGGATAAGTTCAGTACGGCTTGTTAATACTCATGTAAATTATGCATTCCCGTTCAGCTCAACGTTGACGTACTTAATGTGGAAACCTATTTAAAATTTTACTATAATTAATGGTGCTTTAACAGGAATGCAAGCACGTGCTTTAAATAATACTATAAAAATCATAATACGCGTGAAACGATGTTTGGGCACTGTAAAGACTCGTATCTGAGTGACATCCACGTGCTGCCCTTCCGCATTTCCTTAATCGTCCGTGAGCGTGCTGCTGCGGAGTTTCCTGCGCTGTACCGCCCGAGTCGTCGCATACATTAAACTATGTAATAGAGTATGTTATCATAATATCTGCTCGTAAAACTTTAACAAGCTCCCTGGCAATTTATGCCGCTATATGTAATGTAACCGATTAAAAACTGTAAGCACACCCAGTGGCTTCTACGCGTACTGACTATTGAATAACAACATAATCGGGGTTTCTAAATTTAAACATTAGTCCGCATTTTATGAGGCTGAGTTGAAACATCTTGGAATGTTTGACCAATATTAGAGCTTAGCGCGTTGCAGCTACATACAACGTATAGAATTTTATATAGCCATGTAGTTCGACTTAAAACGACATTGCATTCTGTGTGTGTTATACACGTGCATCTTTTTCAACGTACGACTCTATAGTGAGCCCAGACGAAGTGAGGAATGTAAGAAATAATGGGTAAAAGGGAAAGATATAACTCATCAGGGATATTCGTGCATACCGTATCTTCCGTAAATGGTGTTAAAGGTGCTAGCACCTTTGTACGTGGATTTCGGAAGCCTCGGCCGTTTGTCTATGTCGCGCAGCGGTATTGTTCGCGGCGAGTGTTCCGGCGCAGCGGCCGTGCGTAGCGCGAGGCTGCGCGCGGCAGCGCTGTGGTATACAACGAAAGTGCTGCAAGCAAAATTATCTAAATCTTGAACGGAGAATACAAGTGGAGTCATTTATTGCGGCTTTTGCGTAGTATTTTGAAAGGGTGTCACTTAAGTAGAATCGTATCTGATAAATAAAGCCTCACTCGCGGCGCTCACCGGTCTCGCTCCACAGTCAAAACAAGTTCTTACATTTGGCTGGCTATTTATAAACATTGCATTTGTTATGTAAATGCTGCACTCGAATATTCGGCTCTCGATGTCTCCAAAGCACTATTCAGAAACGAGGTTGGAGTTTCCCGCTCTGAATGCTAGCACGAACGAGTCTTGGCTAATTTTGTTACGTGATAGTCGTGCAGTTATTTCATTAATTTTCATGGAAGGTTTATCTGTTAGGTTGACTACATTGTGACAGTACCATGACAGCAATATATTATGTACCTTATGTACTATTTGACTTAAAATCATTGCCATACAGTCATGCTTGTTGTGATCCAGGTGTACAAATATGGTCAAATTTGTATTACCACTTGAATGGCACTTCAACTATGCAATGCCTGCGAACACGTGCTGAATATGTATGGTTATTATCTAGCTAGGCGGAGAGCACCGAGGGTCAAATATCTCTACCCTTACAAACTTGGCGTACTTCTTCTACATTTATCGCTCTTTTATCTTGACCAACACTTGAGCTAAGATCTATCTTGATCGAATAGGTCAGATAATAAGTGATGGGAAGTCTAAAACCGGCGTGCGTGCCTGATGAGAGGATTAAACAAGTAAAATAAATATCTTGCGTTTATAATGTAACTATTTTATTAATCACTAGCTGTGCCCCGCGGTTTCACCAGCGTTAGTTAGAGTAAAATCTATAAAAAAAATATTTTAAGAACATCACGCTATGATCACCAAGAGTAAATATAGTAAACTATTTTGGATATAATGGCTTACACATAAGATATAGGTATATACTGTGGTGGGCTTTTTTGTAGGACTATTTAAGATAAACATTTCCATCACACATTACATATGTGTAATTCTAGCGGTTTTGGCAGCGCTCGCCAGAATATCTCGCAGATGGTAGATTTTTTCCTACTTACTTCATAATTTGGACAATTC
>DWJK01000964.1:0-18759 GCA_018248815.1 Croniades pieria auraria | reverse complement strand
GATGTCATTGGCCCGACTGCGTACTGTAAACCGTGCTCCATTCGCTCTCCGCTACTTTTGCTTTTTGAGTGAACATCGTAGGTACATCCTGGACGCACACGTCATTCGTTCGGAATTTTCTAATCACTTTAAGTCAACCTTTCCGGAATTTGAAATACGTGAACCCGTCCGTCACTCGAAGTGTTACCAATCGTTTTTTCTCGTCCAATTTCAATTTTACCATTCGCTATCATTAAGGCCGTCAATTGTGTTTGGCCATTATGCGAACGGTAAAACTAACGTGGACGCCGACTCTACGTCTACGTTGGACCGACTGGAATCAGTGAAACGAGTTTTTATTATCTTCGGTGTTCTAGAATTCATTACTATTCATGATATTATAAATATGCAGGGTGCATGCATGCATGTATAGCGGTCGAATATTTAACTACGTCTAAAGTATTGTTTTGTGTTATTTTGTCAAATAGAATTAATTGTCATACTTTTGTTACTTAAATAAGAAGTTAATAAAACTTTAACTCATACATATATTGTGTTAGAATAAATGTGAAATGTTAGTAGAACAAGTTCAAAGTTTCCCTTTCATTACGCTAAATAATATTCTGTGAATAAAAATTATCTTATCCAATATAATAAAAGCTTAAGCAATGATTGCGTCTATTTATTTTTATAGATATGTTGTCATAAAGTTGTAAATATGTCAATAGCTTTATATTTCAGCAAGTAATACCTACAGGTAAAAACTTCCGTTTACCTTTCACACAACATAATATTTAAATTCTAATGCGGAACAAAATATTGCACAATATTATATTTAAAAATGTAACTGTAATTTCTTATTTACCTCCGGACATTTGCGTTCGGATATTTTGATCGTAATCATTTGTTGTCATAATATAAAAAGGCATAATTTAATAAATTAACAATATACTCGTATGTTCTTATGTGAATTATGATGAACTCTTCTTATACTTAGAATTAGGAAGCAACACTACAAAATATACAATTTGTTTCTTTTTGCTTCTCGCCGCTTTATTGACACTGTACGAAAGTAGCTACTTACGATTTATAAGTCTTAAATAAAATATTTTCTTTATGTATGGTTTATTCAGATAAATAATTAACAAAATACGTAAGCACTTTTACCATAACATACTGTTAAGGAAAAATGCAATTAATTCATCTAAAATAAATCCTCTAGACGAAACAAGATGAAATTTACAATCTGGATATCTATGTTGAACATTTCAATAAACCTATTCTGTTCCTAAAAGTTTTGTTTACTTAATAAAGAAAATTTTAAATGCCATTAAGTGTGGTTTCGCAACAAAAAGTTGTAAAGGAAATTCGTCATGTCAATAAGGCCGGTATCACAATATCAGGCGCAAGTGTCGCAGCTTAGCTTGTGGAGTCGCGGCGGCAACAGCGGAGCGAGTCGCGCTCGGACTCGCGGCCTCACGGAAGGTCGACCGCCTCTCCCACCCGCGCCTGCCCTCACCGCTACGTGGAATTTATGTAATTGCCTTCAATTAAAACGAGAAGAATCTTCAGCGCTCGCTCCATCAACATTCAAACGATGACACGTATATGTTTCGGTGCCACTAGACCTCTGTGCCTACCTAGCTCAATACATTATAGTATTCCGGTTTGTTTAATTACTGCGTGCTACATATGAGAGAAGTCAGAAAATGATATACAAGAAACACATATGTACATAGGCAGGTATATCATGTATACTTTTTTATTTATATTTCCATATAAAAGCTGATTATAAATAAATTCACAAGTCTCTAAATATGTGTAAGCGTAGTTAAACTTTAGTAAATATCGAAATATTGAATAATATATATACGACAACACACACACAGATATATGTATGTATATGTATGATATTCATATGAAATAAGTACGTCACAATTTACAAATGAACATGTCTAACAATTTACCAGCGTTGAATGCCAACTAAATACTCTATAACATCACAAAGATCAACACATTCATACATGATAAACGACTCGAAGTTGAATGTGTTTCATCGTGTCAATTACGTCCTCGAATATTCGCTCGCAGCCCACTACCTACTATACCCGTCGCTAAATAACCACATGGACTTAGTAAGGTCACCAGCGAGTGCGTGCCATGAATGGACTGAGCCGAGTGATCCCGTCGTTCATTCAACATGATCCTTCATTATAGTGTTTGTTCTTACGTAATGCCCTCGATTTAATATACATCACTTGTACAATATAGCTGTATTTATGTATTGATTAAACACTGTAGACATGTCGACTTTTGCTAAACGCTGTCTGAATCCGTCAGCCGGCCTGGTATCACGTTTTGTAAATCAAAGTAAACAACGCTGGATTGTACATGGTATCTATGTATAAGGAATAATATAGTGAATACAGCTTTACTTAATTCGTCCAATTTCGTGTTTGAGGAAATGTAGTAAGAATGATTTAATTTCCCTATAGTGCTCAGATTCACTATATCGTAACATAAAATATATATATTTTTAATTTGTTATGTTAAAATGAAGTTATATTTTTAAAACGATTATTCATAACAAATTAATGTTTTTCTATGCGTTATTTTTGTTGTTTCTCAAAAATATTACACGTCGTTGGAATAAGGAACACGCTTATCTGTGCAGCGGCACGTGTATACAGTTAAACAGAATTCTCTACAAATGTACGAGTGGACTCAGCTAAACGACCCGGCAATTTGTAATCAATCAGTTCATTATGAATATGTTTTCACATTACAATGTAAAACTATACATACAGTTTTATAAATCATAACTTAGATAACATGACGTCGTACTGTTTTAAATTAAATAATTATCATTGAATTATATAATTAGGACCGGTTTTGTAAAATAACGTTTTAACATACATAATATTTCGATGAGCCTTTGCACGGATTTACAAATTTATTTATGTCCAACATTAAATGGTAATTTTTCCATATATAGCTTTTTAGATGTATAATTAATTACGTTTTGAACATTCATGTTGGCTAAAAACATTGCCTCTGGCCGTTAAGTGAATAACATTTTAAAAAGTCAAATTCAAAAAAGGAATTATACCAATTTGCCAACGTAACGGATGTTGTTAAATCCATTCGAGGACCGTTTGCAAGGATGGGCACTTTTTATTTAGTTTTTTTTTCATATTTCCTGTTCAACGATACGCTTTTTGAATATGTTTATTGCTATTGCGTCGAAATTTGCGCGAGAAACAAATATGTTGCCGTCAAAATTTGCGACGCGTCGCGTTTTTTTATTGCGCGCTTCTAAGAAGGGATATTCGCGGTTTCGGGGAACATACCAAATGTTATGAGAATCGCCGTTTAATATGCCACTTACGAGCCGTCTTATATGATTTCTTCATCAAGGAAACATAACTTAACGTTAGAATATTCAATTGAATTGTACTTTCGACACCCAACATAACATTTGACATATCATTGACACACGTTGTAAATTCTAATATAACGTACTTAATTAACTTAAGTATAGGTAAAAGATATTTCTCCAGTGATTCGATTTAATAAAGTGCAAGGACATTTAGGACGTAGACCAAATAAAATTGCATGTACCCAGTGTTAAGGATTTTCGATTAATAACTATACTGTTGTATTTAAGTTAAAAACATTAGCACAATACAAGTAATATGAGACATTCTGATAAGAAATCCGTTGGGGGCTATCAAAGTATACGCGGCTGACCTCTAGGATAACTTCAGCTTCTGATGATCTGAAAAAAATCCATTCATCCATTCATTTATTTTTTCGTTCATTCATTCACTCATTCATTCTTTCTACAAACACAAGAACAACAAAAAAAAACTGAGCATCCTATAAAGAAAAAAACACGAGTGGCCAGTATAAACAGAGTGCGAATATGTGGCCAAAGTACAGATAGCCGTAACTCTCTCATTCAAGCTTCCTTTATATGCGGCCGACATCCGGCAATAGCTCGTACGCGTCCGCTTCGTACTTCGATCCATAACGAACGCAGAACGCTCCTACCAGCGCTGTGTAGTAAATTTAGACAAACAACTATTAAACGTATCACTTATCAGCTCACAAACCCCGCAAAAGATATACAATATTCAAAACAATACTGTTTATCGCTGTTAGGTAAGTAACCGAAATAAATTGTTATATTTTATAATATTAGCAATTAAATATTATATGTATATAGATTTTATAACAGTCAACTGGTTCGGTTCGTGTTTTATAAGTAGGTATATAGTACTGTCTCATAATAACAATGTATTATCGTAACATGCGTACCTACGTACATTATGTTTGTACCGTGTTAAATCGTATTGGACTCGAGAAGGAAGTTCATTGATAACGTAACATTTTCAGATACCAATGGTTATGATAACATGAGACCGTACAGGAAAACAGATTTATTTATAATATTTAAACAATTATAAGTGAGAGATATTTTTGACTTCATTCAAGTCGCATAGAATTCAATAAAACTGTTATTAGAACACTGGAGCAGCTTGGTGGTATATGCTTCGGGCTCTCGGTATATAAAAAGATTTGCAGCCATTATTTTTAATGTGTATACTAATATAAATTCAGCACATTTAAAGGTGATTTTTTAGATCATCAACATCATTATCCACCGTTTCATGGTTCCACTGTTAGACACATGTCTTCTCGTGGTATGAGAAGAGTAAAGACCATAATCTGCCACGCTGACAAAAGATTTGGCAGAATTCACACGCCCTAGAAAACATTGTGAGGAACTCGAACGTGTGCAGATTGCCTCACGATTTTTAAATGGTCAACCTAAATGTGTTCGTGAGAGACGCGATAAATAAAAAACGTAATAAATAAAGTGCGGGCAAACGGCCTGGCGGATGGAAAGCGCGGGCGAACGCTTCCGCCAGCGCCGCGCCGCCTCCAGAATAACAAACGGAACCTGATTTCTATCGAGTGGGCCACCGTACCCACTCGCGAGCCGGCTTCTCGCTTCTTTATATACACTCATTTTGACATTTCTCAATAGGAAGCTGTTTGTACCTAGCTGTTGGACAAGACATTCTATTATTATTACAAAAACATCTACATCTACATTTCCTCGAAGGCATAGAAATATACTACACCTGTTGTTACCAACAGTTACGTGTCAGTTATGTTATAATAGGGGATGGGCCTATTGCCATTTATCGGTCTTAAAAATTTTAATTACTTTAGTCCGCTAGATCATTTACTGAGTTGGTGGATAGTACCGAGTGCCAAATATGACGACCCTTACAGACCTGGCGTTCTTCTTCCACATTGATCACTACCTTCACGCACCACATAATACGAATATAAGACATTTATAACGACAGTAAATGAACCAAATATTTTATGATACAAAAACCAAAGTTTTATCATAACAATTATCGTTACAAGTTACTTTTGATATAAATGTATATTAAATATTTCATAACAGAAACGAATAATTTTAAAAATACAATAATGCTGTTAGGAGATATATGTATGCACAACAGCAATTTTAATGGTTTTCATAGCGTTATTGACGTATCAGTTGTCGTCGTGTAAAACAAATGCTTCGTGGATGACCTAAGTTGACAGTGGCATTGTCGGAAAATCCATCACAAAGGCAGTTTTAACATTCGTAAGAGAAAGGAGAATTTCCTTGTAATTAACTACCGAGAAATAGCCTTCATTCGAAGTTCGCGGGCCTCTGCGACGTTACCTCGAACTGATTGCCATATGTGGTTTCAGTTGGAGCCCGACGGTATCGTTTTCACTTACCGTGCCCCTTTGGGCCAGTACATACCACCATTGTTCATCCTTATTGGCTTCGCGTTTCTTACTAACTCTTGTATGACTATTGTTTCTCGGCTCCTAAGCCGTATAAATGATGAAACAATCGCACTTGTCAATACATGTTTTTTTAAATATTTCTTCTGTATATGTATGTACATACGTTTGCATCGTTAGTGATCCAAGTTTTAGGTGAACAGAAATTTAAAATAGATTCTACAATAGTATAGCTCCACGGTATTTCCAAATAATATTCTTGGGAATAGGATTACAAAATTGATGTATAAAACAGAGAATCTGAGGAAAAAGGAAAAACAAAAAAATGTCAATTATTTTTTGCAGTTGAAAGAACACCGTTAAAAAATGAGCAAAAAACGCACGGATGCGGATACAGCATTATTTTAACCAAAAAAATACCTTTGGCACAAAACCACATGTCGATTCCAATGTGTTCCGCTAAAAAAATTATCTTTTAGTGGGATCTTTTACAGCGGATAAAAAATATTTGCCAAACTTCCTTACCTTTTTATTTACATTTGGAAAAACATTCATACCATTCCCTGTTCCGGTTATATATCGAAGTGGAATATTTAAAAAAAAACGTAGCTTCACGCCTGTAATCTCCGAAGGGGTAGGCAGAGGAGTTTGGTACACTTCCACGTTTCACCAGTTACGTTTACGTCCCATGGATTAGGCGGTGAGCCTATTACCATACACTGGGCACTATTTCAGACACCGAGTCACTACTAGAAATTCTAAATTAGAAAAATCTAATAGTTCCCGACCCGGGATTTGAACCCAGGACCTCGGCAGTCGCGCTTGCAATCACTCGCCCAACGAGGTAGTCAATATTTGGAATATATGTATATTTAAATATATATTTAAGTATATTGGAATATTTAAATCAATTTTTAAAACATAAGTGAGCCTATAATGAATTAATATTCTCTGTGATCTAATGAAAACATGTACTATAATTTTTCGTAGAAAAATATTAGAATCATAGATTCTCCATAATATTTCAAGAACCGCTCAACAGCAACTCAATATATTTGTACAGTAGGTAACATTTTTGAAGTTATACGAGCAAAAAAATTGGGACCAGTATACGTCAAACTCGATAATGTTCATTTCATTCACTCTTTGGGATATTTAAAAAAATATATAATGAAAATTTAAGCGAGTGACCGATTGTCGTGCGGTTGCTTGCTGCACCTTTACAAAGGAATGAACGTTTTCAGGTAGACACTTTTTTTCTTTAAAACTACCAAAAGAATAATGAGGATTGCACTATTCATTCACTTTGGCGTTCGCTATGATCTCGACATCGCCGAATCACGGTGAATGTTATTGTTCTCCCAGTTTCCGAATATCAAAGTCAAAATCAAACGGCATTTACTTTAAATTGATTCATAAATGATTCTTTTTTTATGGTCGTATGCAAGAAAGTATGGACGTCGATAATGTTTTTTAATGTTTTGTTTTATTATTGTCGTAGTTGAATGGAGTTACATAAGACCATTCAATAATGTACTTTAAAAAGTGTGGCAATAATAAAAATAAAATTTATTTCAAAATCTTGTACTTTCTGCATTATGGTACGAATATAAACAACTGTTCTCCTATAGATTACACAAATATATTCGTATAAAACTTATTTTACCAAAATAGCCCATAAAACCTAACCATATAATGTAAGCTTATTGTTAGATTTTACCATTCGTTTTGGTAAAACCAATTTTGTACCGCTGTCAGTTGTGCATGTTCCTTAAGCAGATATTTATGTATATTTTTGAGCTCACGCCTCCCTCGATATTCATAAAGCAATTTTTATCCCACTGTTGGTTAAAAATATTATCCTACAATTCTGAACACGTAAATCTTCTACCGGTTCTATTTGATACTTCGCTGCTATGAAATCATGCGGAATACCAGTTAATCTATCTCTCTGGGAAGGACGGAAATGATAAGTTACTGAGTGTGTTATGTGACTAATATCTAAAATTGCTTACTTACAAAGATTGTTCATGATATTGCTGTTTGCGTAACAGGAAATAAGCAACGACATTAAGAGGTTTTGAGTGATTATAGTGTTGTCAGATTATAATAACAAGCGAGGTCTCGTGTGGCGTAGCGTTATCACTCGTCCTTGACACAGAGACGCCGCATGTATAACGCGCCTTATTGTAGACAACCTTGCGAAATTATGCTCGCGTGTAAATACACCCGTAGGCCGCGGCGGTTCCCGATAACGTACTCGTCTTCGTGCTTGCGCCGAAATCGCTGCCAAACGGAACTGTTCTGCCAGATTAATCTTCATTCCCTCTACATAGGCTCGGTTGTGTCGCGGTCTAGCGTAACATTGCAACGATGACGCTAAATGAGTGCATCGTCATTTGTTACGTTATGCGAGTTTGATTTATCGTTTTGAGATAAGCAAAGCGTGGGCGCGACTGAGAGTGCAGTTGCAGGACGAAAGTGGGCGGAGTGGTACAACTCTCGCCGACCGGAAACTTAATTCCCGGATGCGGTTGTGCGGGGGGATCTCACCGGAAGCTCGATAAACGAGTACATCCGCTACCGTCGCCCGCGCCGCAAAATTTGGCACCGCGAGCGCTCGCAGCCCGCTTCCGGCCCCCGCCCTCCCGCAACCCGATCGCCTGCGAAAATAGCGGCCGACCGCTCCGTGTACGCGGTTCATTCAGTATGGCCGCCTTCCATTCATAAAAAGGCGAGGCGCGCGCGGAGAGACGCGCGGTGGCGGGACGCGGGTCTCCGCCAGCCCGCGCCCGCACCCGACGCCAGTGCGGAATGTGCCAGCGAACGGAACGGTCGTTTCGTCGGAGCGTAGCGCTAGCGCTCCCGGTTTTCCACTAAAATGTGTATAAGAATAAGTGCAGTGAATCCGCACGAGTTCGGAACGGTCACGAGAATCGTCGTCGTCGAGATCGGGAGTAGAAATCAACGAAGAACTTCACCGAGGAAGTGAGTAGCGGCCATATTGCAGTGATAACCGCGCGGCGGGCGGACGAGAATCGAGGCCGGTGCGTGGGCCGCACCCCGCCCGCGCCAGGTGCCGCTCCGGGTCGCGCCGGTCTCGCGAGCCTTCCCGTGGATTCGCGCGCCCGAAATTCGGTGGTTCCGCCGTATTCCGAGTGTGTGTGCGCGTACCGGCACGGGCCCGGGCGACTTCGGTGCGGCACCCGCTGGAGCGCAGTGTAGTGTGTGGGGCCAGTCGGCCCGAGTGCCCTTGTGTAGCGTGTAGCGATGTGCGTAGGAGACGGGTGACCGTGGAACGTCCGCCTCGTAAGTACCACCCGGACGCTGGATGGGCTCTCGCCCACCAGCTCCGGCCCGCGGCGAAACGTCCAATCCCGCCGGATCGAACCGACTAGGGTTTATGGGTCGCGAACGCGATGAATGTAGTAATCGGTGAATAGGCAGCGAATGGAACTAGCATGAATGAGGAGCGGCGTCGGCGCGGCCGGCAGCGCGCCACACACGTGAGGCGTCGCGTTGACACACTCCGCAGAATCTTTTACACAGTCTGCCTGCACTCGCGGCACTCACAGCCATCCCACAACGCTATTGACGATCTAACTATTTCCGTATCTTGTAATTTACGTAATTATGGATTAGGTTAGGAAGGACGGAGAACGTTTCGTGTCTAAATAAATGCTTCGTAACGATGTACCTAGCTTATTCCACTCAATTTAATAAATATCAAAAAAATGTACATACGAACGCGTAATCACGTTCAACTGAATATATTATTATAGCAACAGCGAGCGTTTTCGACAATAAAACGATAACTGAACGCAGATAAAGAATATTTAAAATTGTAAACAATACGTACCATATCTTTTAACGAATTCTACAGATTCATTTTGATGAAAATGAATGAATGAAGCGACTTACAATGAATGAATGGTATTCCCACAGGTGGATGTACGAGTACGCCCACACTACGTATTTTTCTTTGACCTTCCTATAGTGTTATAAATAAATGACTATAAACATCGAGAGCTATAGAAAACTAAACAATAGTCTGCAGGTATCGTTTTTAAATAAATAATATGAGAGTGTTGACAAACTACCACAGTAAAAATCGCTTTTCAGTCAAGAGTAATTTATGACAGTATTAACTCAATCTGAATATAAAATTATTGAAAAATAAACGTGAACTCAGAAAACATTAAGATCCTGAATAGATAGGACATAGTTAAACAGTTACTTTACGTTAAAGTACGGCGGGTAAAGAAATATCTTCCACCGAAAATTTAAACAACTAAAACTTGTTAGACGACACGACTACGACTTCCATGCGATGGGCGCTTTACATAAGAAACGACCTCATAAATCCACCGAAAAAGCAATAAAAAGTAAACATGTATCGACTAGCGGCGATTGGTCGAATTTTCTCTATATTAATGTTCATATCTTTCCGAATTAAATGTCACCCGTATACGATTTGATACTTTCGTGATGTCGTACATTTCCGATTTCCTCGATCTTATCATTGACTTATTTGGCAAATAAACATATTATATCTTAGGAGTACTGGTTAAGCGGTGTATTTAAATATTACACTAAATGACTGTGTAAAATACACTGGCTGGAAAAGTAATATCCTGTAGCCGTTAAAGGTAAAAAAACAAAAGCAAATCATTGTAATTAGTAGCTATCACATATGTACATATGTATATCGTGGCTGCAGCATGTTGATATTAGTCAATGTTTATTCAATAGTCATCCCTTGGTAGCTCGAAATAGCTGTTACGACTAGAATACTCCGTGTCCAGCAATATGGCATTGTAACTAACCATCAAATCCCAAAATAATATTTATTGCTGCCGATTACAACAGAATTCTTTATGGTAACCATGGCATATAATTATTGAACTAATACGATTCAATGTCTATATAAAGAAAACTCTTAAGTTCTAGAATTTTCTATGCAGAAAAAATGGTTTTCGCAATATATCATATGCAATTCTTATACATAATAACCTTTGAATATTACCATGGTATTTTTTAGTATTTATTGCGATATAGGCTGTAGAGTCCTTAATTCGTTTTAATGTTTTTTAATCTTTCAACTAATTGTCAAAAATACAAGTAATTCATAACAGTTCATTCTAAACAGTCATGGATAACTACTTCACAGCAACTTCCATGCTTCGGAATTGTTATTAATTAATCAGCGTGTGTTTGCAATTGACGAATTCTGACAAAAATGTGTCTAACACAGATTTGCTTTTGGTTCACTCGTGTGTATGTGTGTGTGGACCCAAACACTACATTCACAAATACCTTGTAGCGAATGTTATATCCCATGTATGTATACTTCATTACGCACACAAAGATATATTACAAATCACTATGTTAACATTATAAGTTATATAAATCCCTACTTCCTGAACGACCATATGGTTGACCGTTTCCATACGCTAATGATTACTTCCCGAACTTAAATCGTACCTTCTAGAATTTGGTATTAATTCAAAGTTCATTGAAAGCCAACCGAAATTAACTTCGCATGTGCTGTTTACGAGAATTATAGTAAATTCTCATCTATTTATTCGTATTGATAAGAAAATAATCTGTATGGTAGAGAAATATGCAACATCCTTTAAAAACGCATTTGATAAGTTTCGTCTAAGAATTGATATCTGCTTTACTAAGAGTGGTATGTTAGCCTCGAATTACTATATCAACTTTTAAAGCAGGTGTAGGTACTTACGGCGTTTGGAAGTGTGCGATTTTATATTGCATATTTTAAAAAGTCCTATTACATGTATACATTTAAACATGTGCTTCTGAACAAGCGCACGTTTTCATCCTATATAGATATGGCTTATAAGATTTCTTAGTTTTCAAAGCGCGCTTTATCAAAACGCATATTTCGAAACGACCAATATGTACTGCCTCTTTAAGTAAAATACTCGTTAGGTTAATGCACAGTATCTGAACGGTCAGTCAATCGCGTCCGCCTCTCAAATGAATAACCATGCACTCGCGTAATATTCATTACGTAACTACGCAATATTCATTCATTTATACCAGTGCGATAATAATCGCATTAACCTTCCATTACATAATATTACATTGGGCGGAATATTAATGTTATAGGTACGTTTACTGTATGTGCGAAGGAAACGGTGCACTATCACTAAATGATTGAATAA
The DNA here is from genome assembly GCA_018248815.1 of Croniades pieria auraria. Taxonomy (NCBI): domain Eukaryota; kingdom Metazoa; phylum Arthropoda; class Insecta; order Lepidoptera; family Hesperiidae; genus Croniades; species Croniades pieria. The sequence goes on along the minus strand of DWJK01000964.1, from coordinate 6,769 downwards.
AAAAGCAAATGAGACAATGAGGTAGCAAATGAAAGGATCCTCTCATATACACAGTCGTAACCATATTTCCTATTAAGGAATCATGCCTCACATGGACTTTTTGGACCAAGTTTTTTTTATAAATAACGTGATTTCATGTTTTAAATAGATTTAGACGACAATAAAGAATCTTAAAATATCATGCATTGTTCCTCTCATCCCCTTATCAGTAAGTTCCGTTTCCGATTAAGCAAATTAATAAATTAACTATCGGTACTAACTTACTAATACCAATAAATAATAATCCTACCAGTAATAACGACTGTATGAGTAATTCAAGCGGTTGTCGTACAACGTCACCTGAGGCACTAATATATATCTCCCGGAAAGGCTTTTAAGGAGTTTCTACACGCCTCGAGTATGGTTCTAGAGCGTAAATTTCCCGTAATTTTATGTGTTATCAAATATCAGCTTTCTCGATAACTATAACGAAGAATTCTCGACAACTATAAAAACTACGACAGTGCATAGGTGTTTCTATAGTGAAATTTAATACCACCGCGATACTGGAGACTTGTTACATCCCGCTTCGTGGAAGCTTTTAGTTTAAAGATATTTAGGAAACCATTTAAATTTACAATATTCTTATTAATTCAGCTAATTAAATGTAATTAGGTATGTATGAACATTGGATTGCTCGTAGTATCGTTACCATATTTATTTGTGGAGAAATCCACTCCTCTTTAAACATTCTAGTAATAAAAAAATCTTTCAAAATCTCCTACAAAATATACACGGCTAGCAACATCAGTACTAGTGGTTGCGAGGTCGATTCAGAGGCTCTATAAGATGTTTAATATTGGTGTACTTGCTACTGTATTCAGCTGTGGCACATAATGTATATTTACATATTTCAATATTCAAGTTATTTGAGAGTACACTACACTCCCCTAGCTACCACTTCGGGGATTGCAGGCGTGATGTTACGTTTTCAAGTCAATTGATAGGCACTGACCATATTAATAACAGCGCACAATATATATACAAGTACGTATATTTTTTTCTAACATCAGCCAGTATTATATATTGATAATAATTTAAACTGCTGTAGTGGTCGTGGATAAGAACCATCCATATCCAATTCGCCTTTGTGGAATCAGAAGTATAAGTTGTATTGCGCGTTTTAATACATTAAATTAATTTAATGTATTGACTTAAAGCCTTTAAATTTTATCGCATTCTAACAAACTGTAGTCCCTAAGAGAAACAAATTATCTATAATTATAGTAAGTACTCAATTTGGATGTAAGAATACGTGTAATGTGAGAAAATAATATATTCATATTCATGTTTAAAACGTTCTTATGCGGAGATTTAATGATTTATTATTTTTTTATTAGTCATCATAACTATTACATAACTAGATGTAGCTAGATCATGGCGGCCATTAATTCCAACTGATTTTTGTAGCATCTATTACATATCTTGCCAGAAATTGGTTAAATAAAACTCATTACTAGCTTATCTCTATAATAGTTGCAGTTGTTTTTTTTACCTGTAAGACAAACACGTTTGTTTTGTTCATTGGAGAGTGTTACGTGTATCATGCATAGGTTTCTTCCGAAATATTACCAAGCCTGTAACAATTTCTACTACGAAGTAATGATAATGATTGTGTTTTGTTCCTGGGAGTGAATTGTGAAGAATATAGTAACGGTTTGGACTTGTTTCTATAAACGGGAGTAGCTGCGAAGAATAAATGTTCTCTTACGACTATCTTCACATGTAAACTTCCAAGGGTGATTTACGACACTAGCAAACAAATTTTGATAATATTGTGTAGTCGAATGTCTTCTATTCAGCATCTGTGGCAGCAGCTAGAGATGGGTTAGCTTCGAAATTGATTATCTTGTTATAAGTCAACGTTAAACATGTTAACAGTATTTGTATTAACTATGGAGTTGGTACTGATATCTGAGGATGACGGAAACTAGAAAAATTTGATCTATTACAGAGCTTTTAGATCTCCTAAAAATTGTTATATCCATCGACACTGTTTTCTTTGCTGGTTGGCTGCTACTAGCTATATTAGTGAACACAGCCTCATTGGGCAGATTTTGACTTGTAGACAACAATTAATTTTACGTCCTTAAAATAGGAATTGATATAGAATATCACTACTATCAATATAAAGAGTTCTTATGCCATTTATTTTTTATGCCATTTATTTATTATAAATAGCAGAAATGTTGAATGGAAGCGTCTACGCATCCATCCCGAGTGCAGATGCTGGACGTTTACTTATTAAGATCAACACAGCTCTCCCGGGCCCTTCGCTGTTTATCCTCTAAACACATCAATATAACTTAGCTCACTCTGGGTACGATTACAGCTTCGATTATTATTACTCCTATCTAATTCTAAACCTTGATCAAGTTCAATGTTATCGCATTCTTGGCACTGTACACTCGTTTTTGTTTACATCAGTCCACCTGGCGTCCAAACATGTTGATTTTTTTTAACGTTAAAAGTAAAACACGAACACATGCACTATCGGCGTGTGTGTACAATATGCTTTTTGGTTTTAATTTTGGGGGTAGTCGTGCAAGCGGAACGTAACAACGGCGTGGTAAATAGGCAGTCTCAAAAGTCAATTGAATATTTGTTAACGCTACAATGTTTTCATCTCGGCGGAACCGTTCTTGGAACTATTCTATTGTAATACATATAGGATTAACAGATGTTTATTATATACGACAGTTTAATGCATCCTGAACCAAGTAGGGTCGTGATAATAGTGGTAACGGACGTTCACAGGTGATATGACAGGCCCAAGTCGCATTTTGGCCATGTAAATTTACGAGCTAAACTAGTCACATAGTTTACCTGAGGTAGTGATATAGATAGAACATATTTAGAATCCGGTATTGCATACTGACAACCGGTATTACTAATGTTCGTGGTCCGCAACGATCACTTACAATTAGGTGGCAGTTTGATAAGTCAGAGAAACGATTGCTTTTATATGCAAATAATAATATATGCTAGTTATAATAACGCAATAAATTATTTTTGAGCTTTTTAACAGAAATTGTATAATTATCCGTTTTTGTAGTCGTATCCTCGAACAAGAATAAATCTTTCCGATTTTTCATCTCAGAATACATATGTTACATACTAAATGATAGTAATATTTTAAAAAGTCCAATAAATGATTAAAATGTTATTATATGCACTATTAATTCTTTTCGATTTTTTATGTCAGTTTCTAAGTAAAACATAAATCTCAAAAGACTTGTGGTTATAAAGATAATACAATTAAATATAAGCTAATAACTCGAATAGTCTTAGTTCTTTTAAAACAAAAATCACCTCACGTTCGTTAGTAAACTACTTTGGATGCAATTTAACAAATCCTCGTTTACCGCTTCCAAAACTTAGTTGGAAAATTATCTTAAAACTTACTGGATTTTATGTTATTATCTATTCGACTTCTCGGTTTATTTCTATATCACGTAAGTTATAGCGGCAATAACACATTTATAACAAACGTGAAACTCTACCACGGCCTTTAAATAAATCATTAAGATAAGACAAAACAAATTGAGAATTAATTTAAAGATATTTCTTCAAAATCTTCAGCGTACTCTCGTGATTATAAAGTGCATATTTATATTACAATGTTAAACTGTACTTAAACAGCTTGCAAATTTTGAGGGGACGTTTTCTTCTGGCATTTACCCGTATGCGGTGAACTGCTATTATACATAATGGCAACAACTTAACCTTAAGTGATATGATTACTTGCGATACGTCCTTCTTTGCATTAAATTTGGACAGTATGGTTCCCACACACACGCTGCCCAGTGGTACATTAAGTGTAATGCATTTTATCTTGTTTGACCTTCTTACAGGCTACTATTATTAATTATATTGTATGGTTGTATTTGATAAAAGATAAATCATTCATTACAATAACAGATAACGTTGAATCAGATAGATAAATACAAATCGTGTACTATTATTAGAAAACGGCAAAGACGTTACTAACGAACGCATTCACTCGTTTGACAGGTGGGGACGATGAGGGAACAGGAAGGCGACGGCCCGGAGAGCCGTTAGCCGGACTCGATGGACGAGTATGGCGGGCCGGCGGCGCCGCCCCGGCCGCCCAAGCCGGCGGCGCGCGTGCACCGCGCGGGGGGCGCGCGCCCGCCCGCCGTGTCGCTGCTACAACCGCGGCCCGAAGCGGAACGCGAGCACAACCCCTACGTGGAGGCGCCGGGCCGCTCGCCCGGCGTGCCGCACGTGCACGCGCACCGGCCGCACCGGCCACAAGTCACGCAGCCGCTCAAGCCGGTGACGACACAGCCGACCGCGTTGGCGAGCAAACGACGCGCCGGCGTCTCTGCCACCGACTCTATCGTGTGCGAGACGTGCGGCCTCTGCCGATGCGAAGAGTGCGCGCGGCCGCGGCCGCTGCCGTCGCGCTGGCTGTGCGGCAAGTGCCTGTGCAGCGCGGAAGCGTGCGTGGACTACGCATCGTGCATGTGCTGCGTGAAGGCGCTGTTTTACCACTGCGGGAGCGGCGAGGAAGAAGCGGGCGAGCCGTGCGCGTGCGCGCCGCGGCTGGCGTGCGTGGCCGCGCTGACGCTGCCGTTGCCGTGTCTGTGGCTGTACTGGCCGCTGCGCGCGTGTGCGGCAGTGGGCGCCGCCGTGTACGCGCGCTGCCGCCGCTCTGGCTGCCGCTGCCCCGAGCCGCCGCCGCTCTCCAGTATTATCTAGTCCCGCCGCGAGCCGCCGCGCCCCGAAGCGCCGAGCCAGTCGCCGAGCGGCGCGCCCGCGTTGTACAAATATTTATTGGCGAGCGGAGAGCTTCGGACCGCGCGGGGGTGGACTTCAGTGATCGCTGTGCCTGGTCCGAGTGTGTGGTGGAGCGGCGCGGGGCCGGCGGACGTGCGCCCCGCGCTCGCCGAGTGATCGTCTACGAGTACCTTGTAAATATAGTTGTATAGTGTGAATGTACGTGAACGTGTCGCCGAACGCAAAAAGTCTCAAATTTTCTTGAGACCGAAACGTGTCATAAGAAAACGCTAACATTAGTATTTTGGATTTCACACAAATCCAGAGAAGATTAAGAAATGAGATAAAAGAAACATACATTAAGCTGTAGATAATTTACCATTTATTTATTAACTGAATTTGTATTTATTTGTAAATAAAACGACAACATTATATTATATATCGAATGTTTACTATTTAATGCCTCTTTTTTCTGCCTTTGAACCACTTAGGGATATGCATGTATGTATGTATATACAAAATGACAGAAAATAAATATACATAATTGTGTAGAAGACAAAATACAATAAATATCATTGATATAGGTATACAACACATTCATTTAAGGAATAATTATTTCATCCATTACACTAAAAAACTCAAATTCTGTAATATCTACGTAACATTCGATCATACTACAGGCTAAAAAAATTTAATAACAGATTTAATAGGCTTAACGTGAAAACAGCACTCACTAGCCAATAAATTGTAATGTGGAAGAAAATAGTATACTTCACTATCGGCTCCACAACAAATATTAAAATAAATGGGTATTTAAATAAAAAGTTGTAATACTTCTACGTTCACCATTGTGATACAAACTTTTAACTGCGATCATATTAAAATATAATAATATTAAATCATTAATACATCACATCGTCTCTGAAAGTATAATATTCATTGGAGTGGGAACTGGCAAAAATAACGATTTGAGTCACAAGTTTACATCGAGTGGTTAAAACCAACTAGTATTCTCAAGCTTAAGGCTATTAACGTTTTCCATAAGCCATAAAGCATACATAAATATTGACGTACGTGGTATCGATGTCGGGCGGAAGTCGCAATGGAATCGCGCACTTCCGCCGCCGCCATCCGGGAAACGACACTCAGCTATTTCCTCTAGATATGAAATATTAGCGTTGGAAGCGTTTAGAAATTAAATTTAGAATGTGCTTCTTTATACAGCGACGTTGATGATTTGAGAACGAAACTTTTTTTTACTGGTGCTAAGTTTTAATGCATGTCCTATATGACGAAAATTTAAAGTCTTCTATGTTAATTTTAACATACAAGTTCTCTAATTACAGTACAACAGATACGTAATGCAGCTAATAGACATGCATGCCAGTATTGTTAATTCCTTTTAAATTCCTTTTAAAAATGGAACCTAAACTTTTTTTGGTCGATGAAATATGATATTTTGTTACATTTTGTTTGAAATTAAATTTAACTATTTCTGCAAGTTCGAAGCTAAAAGTTAAATGTGTATGAACCGTATGTTTGATGTACAGAGGGAGCGTAGACAGGATCCAGTCCCCCATGCTATTCACTTACACATACTTGTGTGGATCGTTTTAAATTAGGACAACAGATGTCGGCAGGCCGTCAGCTTTGATGGGCGGATGAGGCTGGCGTGATAAAAGCACATTATTCGTTATTGTGCCCACAAATAGAGGTGTTTTTCTGACGTCTTCATGGTAATACAAATACGATTTAAAATACCTTCGAAAAGCTTTGAAGAAGCTATAGAATACAAGGGAAAAACCTCAAGAAAAGCATACATTTTGAACTATATCTTCGATCTTTTTTTTTGTATTTAGAAAGCTGTCAAACAAGATTGCTTCGTTGGTTGAGTGGTCGCAAGCGCAACTGCCGATCGGGAGATTCAGGGTTCAAATTCCGGGTCGGGTACTATTGAATTTTTTTTATTTAAAATTTCTAGTAGTGA
>DWJK01000963.1:0-18765 GCA_018248815.1 Croniades pieria auraria | reverse complement strand
ATTTGAACCCAGAACTCCCGGAGTGAGAAGTTGAATTCTTAACCACTAGGCTATCACTGCTTATTATTGTCCTACTTAATATAATCCGGTTACTATTCTCTCCCATTTATCTTCTAACAATATTTATAATTATTATTAATTAGAAAGTAATTATAGGTATTGCCTAAAATGAAGACTAACCAATTATTAATTACAGTTTGAGGGTTGATTTAAAGACAGTTTACCTATTTTGCACTTGTTCGTTTCGTATAAGTAAAATAAGTTACTCTATAAACGAACCTCGTGGAGCATCTCGTGAACTGAACATCTCAGTAAATACTCGTGTTTATTTATTTATGTGTCAAAATGGAAAGGTTACGTCAAAGTTGTAACATGCAGTAGCATGTGAAAAATATAATACACTTCACATGTGACTGTGAAATGGACACGAATTTTTCGAGATAAGTTATCTATGAAGTGTCTGTTGCAAATTTTAAATAAATCGTAGGTAATGCGAAATCACCGATGGTCCGTTTTATTGTTTTTCGTTAGAAATTAAGATAGAAACTATTAGCGTTGAAAATTCCTTTATCACATATATATGCATGTTTTATGATCGGTAAAGGAAGACATCAATAGGGGATCTGCACATCTTAGGGTTTATCATAATATTTTCTAAGGCTTTTGAAATCTGCCAACAGCGTTTACTACACTGCCTTAGCTAATTACCCATTGGAAAACAAACACGTAATTCCAAAGACATATATTACGTTACACGTAACATCAGCTCTGTAGTACCTGAAGGGGTAGGCAGAGAGAGTGTTGAACACTTCCACGTTTCACCAGTGACGTTTAATATTTCACGAATTTTTTAGTAAAGAAAACCTAAGTTATACTTCAGTAAATGCTCTCGTTGCTTAGACCATTTCCGAGTAGCGAGGCGTTAGCTCCTTGTACCAATAACCGCGCGCAAACAGCGGTCGTCTTGTTAACCTAAAAACTTAACAAGGATCGGGTAGCACTTAGCCGGTTCACGCTAACTCGGTGGACAAAGCCCCGGTGTGTTTACTTCGCCTAGTTGCGGGTTAAGTGGGCTAATTGTCTATAGAATGTACGCAGCACCTGATGGAGGGTTAAATTCGGAAGGACAGAATTATTATTATTGTTAACGAATGCAACATCACGCCTGTGATCCCCGCAGGGGTAAGCAAGGATTATACAACGTTTCAAAAGTTAGGTTTACATCTTACTATGGAATAAGTGGTGAGCCTACTGCCATACACCGAGCACAGAGCCAGACTCTCAGCCACTTCTAGAAATTTCTACTAGAAAATCGGGAATTGAACCCAGGACCTGCCTATCGGCAGTCGCTCTTGAAGCCACTCAACGAACGAGATAATCAACGAAGCAATTATTATTATTAAATTTTCAATATAACAGAATATTGGGTATACCTTCATTATTGTGATAGGAGCCACTGTTCAATAGAGGAATCCTAAAAGGTTTTGATTTAAAAATAAAAATGGCAGTCATCGATATCAATGTTGCAAACATGAAAGTGGTGGATGAGATCGATATTATCACATGTTAAAAAGATGAGTTTCGCGCAGAAGGCGAATTGTTATTGAGATGAGGATAAGATTTTTTTCTTACACACACACACTTATAAATACTTGAACACAAATGTTTATTCAATTTAACATTATTCAAATGAAATTTGTGTTTGTGTGCGTGTGCATGTGATGATGATGATGATAAAGTAATTTTTATACAAAACCTGACTAACAATCAGCGACGAATATATATATATAAAAATACTTAAAATTTGTATTGTTTTTTGTTGATTTATTGTACAATACAAACTCTAATACGCGCTATCGTAAAAGTAACTGGTAAAACATTTTTTAATCCTTTCCATTCGTATCAATAATTCTTAAGCCATAAAATAAAACTATTTCTAATATATTATTTGCGTCCAAGTATTTGTTTAGTTCGCATCCCGTCGCCGTTCAGAGCCACTTCTTCACTGTAGACTTGTTCATAGGCGCCTAATGCGCCCGCAATAAAACAATGATACCTTCGTACCGTGGCGTATGTGGATTACTCTAGATATTTATATACAAATTTACAATAATAACGAAATAATTATAAATAACGAAAGAGATTTATGTGAATAGTAGAGTTAGGAGAAGTAAAACTAGACTTATATGCAACGGTGAATTCAAAGACGTTTAAAAAGAAGTCCGGGTTAAAAGTACCTCTGAGAAACGAGCATAATTGAGGAACTTAATAAATATAGAAGCGAAAGAAGTTTGTTATGACCGTAACTGGTGGATCTTTATTGATAAGATTTCGAGTCAGTAGCAATTATATGAATTTTAAGGATGTGATAAATGAATTTAGTATGTAAAAACACTGGCGCTGAGAAATAAAATTTGAGTGTAAACTTTTGAATAATCACACATAAAAATAATGTAATTTAACATTAATTGTTAAGGGCTTTGCACCTTAAGCACAAATAAAAAAATGAGTAATGTGATGACAAGTATTTTAAAATAATTCGAATGCTATGATTTTGCAATGCGTTAAATTATAGATAAATACTTTAATGCTTGACGTAGTTTTTAATTAATTTGCCCAAAATTTGAACGAATCTACTGAAAGTAAATTTTAAAGAAAAAGAAATGAATTATTTGCATACTTAATACAATCCATAATGTGTGGTAGGTCCATACAAAGCTCGCTTATGATAAATACATTAAATATAAATTTTATAAGCCCATTAAAATTGGGGCGGTCGGCCGCCAGCAAATTGTTGTGAGCGTCGGCGCGGGCGCACAAAGGATGCCGGCTAATCAATTGCTCCACTCGCCCGCACTCGCTCAAGCTGAGGCGGTAACTTAAATATTACCATTTGTTTAATGCGTTCAACGGAAAAATGAACAAGATTTTTATGCAATTTAAGGTACTCGTTTCCGTGTACAGAACGTGGCTTCCGCTGCTAATGAGCTATATATACTAGTGTTTTCTACTGATTTGATAGTGTTGGTTTTTTACAACAAACGTAACATTAAATCAGGGTGAAACCAATTTCAAATTAAAATGATGAAATATGACATTGATTTCCAAGTTCTCTGATGATTTTAAAATCATTCATCGGTTCTACAGTTGCAAGTGACCATTACACTGATGTCGTCCATACGGGACACGTTTAAGGTTTTACTTTGTTCAGATAATGCGACGTTAGCAATCCTAATTAACGTTGGGTTAGCATCTGGACGTCATTATTTAGCGTTATCTGTTTCATTAACTGTAATGGTAGCCGCCGTACTTGTAGCAGTTAGCTAACCGCAAACTTAACCCTGTGGCATTCATTAAGGCTAGTTTAAAATACGAAACATCGCAAAATGCTGTTTTAAATGTTATATATAAATCTACCATTCTACGAGTTTTTTCTATATATTTATTATTTATGTTTGTTTATCACTATCAAATTCATTTTATTTCATTAGATCCCTAATGACTACTGTTAACCCCTATATTTATCACCTTAATCAAAAGAATGAAATCTCAAAATAGAACAAATGTCAGATAATAATATTTGTCTTCTATTTAAACATATGATGCGTTCGTGCAGTAAAGAAAAGAAATAAAATGGTCAATGGATTTGCAACAGTATATTGTAAAGTGAGATTCTCGGCGAATTTTTAACGGGTATCCTGATTTATTATACCAGCCTCTTATAATAACATTATAAACTCCTGTATTCCCTTTCCTTTTCCTTTTTTTTTTCTAACTCATAAACAGTACATATGTTCATTTTTGATCCGTATGTCAATAAGCTCATCGCCTATATCATGTAATACAATTAATACAGTCGTGTTGTTATTTATTATTGATTTCCATGTTTTATTCATACATATCGTTCATTTGCCACTAGAGTGTAATATCTCAAAAACACTTTCAGAAAACCATTCAGAACTTACGATCATAATTATTCAAGACTATTATAACAGTTATATAGCATAGAATAAACCATAAGTTATATAATAATATAATAGTTATAGATCAGTTATTATTCTATACTTTTAGAACTACGAGCGATATGTATATCTTCATGCATTCGTTCAGCTACGTGCGGACACACCCGGACCTACCCCACGAGTGCGCAAATCGATGGGCCCACGCAGCGTCGCGCCTGCGTAGTCGCGCGATGCAGTACTAGCGGTCACACAAGTTGGTTCCAATAATTGGTTTGACGTTTTTTTTAAACCAATTAACTGTAAACAACCAGTTGTTATCATACTGTTATTTTCTGATCTAGAACTTGTCGTATAATGATACAGGATGCTTCCGAATGTATTTATAATTGGTAAGGATGTAGGTTTTTCAATTGATAAGCAGTGCCATTGTTTTTAGCGTTATTTCAAATTGGGGTTATACAGACATATACTTACATATATGTATGTAAGTAGTTGCCATGCCATGCCATCAAAAATGTTACTAATGAAAAAAAAAGAGGAAACCTAAAAACAAAAAATAGAAATGAATAATAATTGTAGTATACTGAATAGTACATCAAAATTATACAAAGTTTAAATGTCGATTAATTTTGTTCTTTTAAGTTAGCATATTTATAAATCAAAGTTATAAAGTTGTTAACGATGGTACAACTTTTGTGTACCTACTTGAAAATGCCTCCGGTGGCATGATACCTGAAAAATTATTAAAAACATCAGCATTTCTGAGCAACAAACAACCTACAAAACCATCCGAATACGATTTATAAGATTTGGAAATGGTAATGAACCACAGAAAATTCCCATTTACTCTTGTAGCGATATCCTATATTACTACACAAGGCTGCCAAATCCCTCAATTTTGAGGGTTGAAACAGCCTGACCTATTTATAAGGAAGTCGTTTACTGTGACGCAGTCTCAAAAGCTCTCGAAACACTTCTGCGTGCGATAGTACTGCGGCCGGCTTCATTCGCGCTTTGCGGCATCCGCGTTCGACTGAAAGCTCCGCTGAAAGCTCGGGAGCTCCTCTGTTACTAATAATTCAATTAAACTGAAATAATACTCCACTTCAAGCTACTTCAGTCGACTGTCGAGTTTAAAGAAGCGAAGAAATGTAAGTACCATTCTTAATTTCAATTAGTTATTGTAGAGTCGATAAAAAGTTATATCGTTTGAATAGAATTTACATGAGTGTGGTGAGTTATTATTGAGTAAATTGTATTTCTTTAAATGATTATATTATTGCTTCATAATAATAAGATTTGTTTAAGTAATATAAGGCTTGGCGTTTTATAAAAATCTTAATTTTGTTTTAGTATATTTTTAATTTTTTATATTGACTAGAAATTTTAACACTCAGTCTGATAGCTTTTTTTTTATTTTATGATATTCAGGGAATTACTGATGAATTTTTCATTGATGTTGACGTTAAAATAGTACAGTGATAAGAATTTTGTATATTTTCCACAAATGATAATGTCATTGTCATTGGAGTTATCCTAATTAGAATTTTTATTACCTTTAAATTGTTACATTGCTTTTAGAAATACGATTCTTTTAACGAACCTTGTTGATAATATTTCAAGTTGAAGCAATTTACTCGTTTGATGATACTTCAGAAGATGATCTCTTTGTTTTCGCTTTGCGACAGCGCTTTTCATTTTAACGGATTAAATTAAAACTGGTGATGTATAATTATCTTCTTTTGAGAATTAAGTACGTCATATACAGTTTGCTGTAAATTTAAGGTATGACAAGTGGGGCAAAAATAGGACAGGTGATCGCTAACGGCATATTTTCACAAGCGTTACCATTGTGTAAAGGCACGTTAAAAACTTTTTTTTGGTTACCCATCCATCCATCAACCTTTAAGACCCATTGCTGGACATAGACCTTCCCCAATCGGCGCCATTCCACTTCGACCTAGATCCCCGAATCCAGTCGCATCGACCTGTTTTTTAGTATTTTCTGGTTAATTTCGTCGGATATTTTTAAAGTACTATAAACGTACCCGGCAACGGCGTTGGTCATTAATTCATATATCTCCCAAATCGATGTGGAGTAACCTAATGCAATATACTCTAGGTGAGCTGCAGTTGCGGGAAAGTGACGTCCAGTAGAGGGAAGTGAAAAGAGTTGAAGCCACACAAAGCTATACTATAAAATTTTAAACATGATACGTGTTAAAGTTTATTCGATATCTACATATTTAGCAGTAAATACTAATGGATAACCTGTGCACGATTAGTTAAGACGGCCTGTATGAGACAACCTATTAATTATCTGACTTTTAAAGTACGAGTACTTTTTAGGAATCGTTCTTTTTGTAAAGAAGTGCCGCCCGGATTTGTACCTAGGACCCCGGAGTGAGTCAGAATTTTTTGTCACTAGGCTATCACTATTGTCATTAGCAATTGAACAGTTATGTTAAATAGAAGTAGAACCATATTCAAAATATTCCATGTTGGAATGGATACATTCACAATTTAAAACTCAGGTCTCAAGTTACAGCGCAATTGTTCAATTGATATTTAGGTATATTTTAAAGTTCCTCTAAAGTTCACGTTTGTCGTAAAGGTTGTTTTTACTCTATATGTCAGCTTTAGAAATATATATTTTATCTTTTTACTTCACTACTAGAGATTATTACTTTTTAACGTATATGAATTTAAGCATAGTTCTGGATTTCGACTTCCGAATCCAGGTTTCTCCAGCTAGTTTCTTAAGATTGTTAAATCACCTGGTAGGAGAGCGACCTATGCTGGTATTACCGAGACGTGGCCGCAACATGATGACCCATAACCTTAATGGCCCATCGATCGTCGGTCCTTCGACCGATGTGGCCTGCCAATTGCTACTCGCCACTAATTTTGAGGGCTACAACGGTAATTAGGGTTCGTCTATGGATTTTATGTTAAGATTAAAATAGATGAGATATATGTACGATATATCAGAACGGGTGATGGATAAAATGAGTAAAAGTTTATCACCATTTCGTATTTCTGCTCAATAGGAGACTAATGTTTTGTCGCAACAGAAGATTTCCGTTCGTTAGAGCGTAAACACAATAACTAAGAGGTAAAGCGAAAAATAAAAATGTCGGAGGAAAAACAATCGTTCTTTCGCAGAGTTTAATTTCCGTTCTGATATTTCGTAAATGTTCAAAATATTCTCTCGAAAATCGAATTCTGTAATACGAAAACGCATCTATACATGTAATGGGTTATTTTAATGGTAGGTTTTATCACAGAATGGTTTAAAAGTAGAAAACATTTGGATAGTTAAATTGCCCTGAAAATATAAAAGATGTCGAACAATTATTTTGCTGAAGTTTAATCTCAGTGCCTTTCCTATAAATAGATTGATATAATATTGTTTTTTATTGATTTTCTGTAATATTTAATTTTTTTATAAATCTAGAATATGCTGAACGCTACGCACATTAAATTAAATATATGCCAAACTTTAAGCTATGTATGTTTCACCACTTAACCCAGAGTGAGAGTGAGAATATATAGGAGGTGGAGTTAGAGAGATAATATTCTTAGACAACAAATAGTTATTAGACAACAAATATATTCAATCAAGCAAAAAAACTAAATGAAAGATAAACGGGTATGAAGATAATAATGACAGTACAGAGAACGTAACATCAAAACAGTACAGAGAAAATAAATCTAATTTTATAAATTTTAAAAACAATATTAATAAATTTGAAAACGAGTTTTAATGTCATTGTCTTTGTTAATGAGCGTCAAACTTTACACTTAGTAGATTCTTTGGTAATCCTTAGGATATGAGAAAACTCTTTAAAGTCAGAGGTGTGTGCCACGGTTCTATTCTCAGACCTTTAGTATAGGGGCCTGGAAACTTAACCACGAAGCTGTCACTGCTTTGTGTAGGTGGATTCCAATGTAAAAATCTCTGCAGTAGTCAATTAATTAAACATGGCTGTTAGCCAATGTGGGGGCCTATTGTGTAGCAGATCTTTTCTTAGAAATTCGTGGAGTGGAATTGATACTTTAACGAACAGTGTAGCCTACTCATTTGTTATCGTCATTTTGTGGCTCTTCGCCAACAGTATTATTGATTGGAGTCACTACTGTTACAAGAACATATACTTCAACACGTTTTACATAATTTCTATAAAACCTTATGGTAGGATTCCCTCAATTAATAGAGGAATGTTTGACATACTGAGTTCTTTCCGAAACAGCTGGATACGTGTAGAATTTGATTCAGAATTACTTTTGTCGTATGTTTTATTCTCTTCCTTGCTTAACTATAATGGGAATGACTAACGATTTCATGAATTAGCTTCATAAATTGATGAAATTTTAATAGTCCACTCTTCCTATGTGATTGAGGTTTCAGTAATTTGTTTTAAAGATTTGGATTACCTATTGGATTTTTTGAAACTTTTAAAATCGACCGCTTTATAAAAAATCTATAACAGATTTTCATTCTCACGACAGCTAATCAAATTTTCATTAGAGAAACTACGTGTTAGTGCAGACCCCATTACGTTCACTATCGATTTTCCTTTGACGTCATATGTCAATTTTCAATAGACATCATTGCTGCTATACCAAGTTTTGTTTCCTCGGTGGTAGTAACAAGCTTACAGGGCTAAATAATACTATATGTGTTAAAATACACATTAAAGTACAAATATTAAAAAGGTAGGAACTATATCTTTGCATCTGTAATATTAATGGGTTTATTTATTATTAAGTATGTAATGGAAAGGGATTGTCAAAAATTTTTCTGTTAGATTTTGTTTTTTACGCAAAATTTCAGTAAATGCGTATAGGTTTCAAATATCAAAATCTTCTGTTGTTATGTTTTGTTTATCTAATGTTTTTATATTCTGTTTCAAAAATGTTCGATTTTCAACATTAGCAGTGTTTTTAAGTTTATTTATTGCGAAAGTAAAATTAGGTTTGCGTGATAAAATACTATTTGTTTGGTGCTAGAAACCAGCAATTAAATAGAGTACATCGTGTCCGAGTTGTTTAAATTTACTTAAAGCTAGCTTTATTTTTTAAGCTAGTTTATTATCGTTTCTAATGAAACGATAATAAACTTATTATAAATTACAGTACAGTGAACCAGAATGTATATTTATTGATTCTACATTGATTTGTAGTGTTTAAGAATAATTTTAGATAACGAGTAGCGTCGAGAAAAGGCGAGCGAGAAGAGCTATACTCGTAGATGCCACTTAACACGAGTAGTTAGATCTTTGTTGGATTCATATGACAACTCAAAACAATTAGCGTTGTTTAAGAAATATATTTAAACCTACAGTGAAATTATTATTTTTGGGTAGATCTGAAAGATGTGTAATATTTTCCAAGAACGTTTCAATCTCCTTCAAAATGTAGCAAGTTTTCAGTACATTAATTCTCTACTAATATTGGTGTTTTGAAAAAGTGGTTTTTAATTTGAGTTAGTTAAAAAAACAAATCAGTAATGGAAATGTACTAAATAGAGAATAGGTATATTAGGCACTTTACGTCACAATACGATGTTTCTATATACAGGCGTTTTAGGGTTATGACTGCATTAAATGACTGAATTTATGTCACCTAAATTTACCCAGCCCCTTCTTAGGTTTTCTGCAAGATTGGGAATTCTTGGTGTTCGAAGTAATTAAAAATAAATTAAGATGTATACATAATGTTTTAAGATGATTTTGTGTAATAAAAATATAAGAATAACTTTCATATTGTAATGCTTCACAGAGGTATTTACTAAATATATATATGTATGTACATTATATGTTAATTTCAGGGCAGCTGAAGGAGCTACTCCGGGAGGTCTGGCGCCAGCAGAGCCTCAGACCGGGCCTGATGGAGAGATTATTGGAGGGCCACGCACGCCGCAGCAAATTGCTGCTCAGAGGCGACTGCAGCAGACCCAGGCTCAAGTCGATGAGGTGTCACTTCTTTAATATATCTTGAATCATAAACTTTGTGTCTAAGACAATGTTATAAAACAATATTTATAACTTTTATTCAAAAGTACGATTAATTCGGAGCACGAAGAATACATATATCATATTATAGACAAATAGATCTGAAATATACGTTTATTATTTCCCTTCATAACGTGTACACTACTCTTGGGAAAAATTCACTTACAGGTGGTGGACATCATGAAAGCGAATGTCGAGAAGGTGCTCGACAGGGATGCTAAGCTGTCGGAGTTGGATGATCGAGCAGGTAAGTAAATGATTATGAATATGGACAATAAAGGTTAACGATTGATGGGGCAGTTAGACGTCTCCGAATTCGGTGTTCAAGTACCTATAAAGACACTGATGAATGTTAAAGACTAACAGCGGGTTTGTAAGAACGGCCAATCGTAATTTGCGACTCGATGTTCTCTGCCTTCCCTGTTCGAAGATTTTCACACTTGATATTAAAGAAACTTACAGTTGCTCGTCTATTTATTTTAGTGTTTTCACATTACCAGTTTCAAATGACAGAACCTATCATAATAAATTTTTAATATCGCTATTATTACTTATTTCGTTATAATTTTGTATGAATAGATGCACTGCAGCAGGGAGCATCTCAATTCGAGCAACAAGCGAAGAGTTTGAAGAACAAGTTTTGGCTACAAAATCTGAAGGTACTTATGTATTTTACTGCTGTCCATTTTATTTTAAACTTGCAACCAATATACACTTATACTAATACATATTGTTGTGAAACGTAATGAATTAATTTTGAAGTTTAATGATTAATGGTAATGTTATTTTCTACAGAGAAATACAATATGTAGAGGTTACTGTAATATTACAATGATGTAGTATCATATTTACTTGACTTTTATTACAGATGATGATAATAATGGGAGTAATTGGACTTGTGATAATTGGTCTTCTCTTTGGTGAGTTTCGTAAATTTGATCAATTACAATCAAAAGTCGATGTTGTCTGGCTACCGCTTAGATTATGTGTTAATTTAGATGTTACGATCGAATTAAATCGATGCTAATTCGATTACCACAAAAAGATCAAACAGATGAAAATTGTCATGGTTTTTGTATTATGCTCTGTTTTTAAATAACTAATAGTTGTTAAAAATATAGTCGATATTTAAATCGAAAAGAGAACAATTTTCATCACGTGATCGAATATTTGTAATTATAATTAGCTTAAATTATACTCAATTTATCAAAAATTATTAATGATTTAATGCTACATTGTTTATTAGGTGATATTTAATTTATCTTAGAATTTAAATTTTCCATTAAAAAAAATACCGTTCTTTAATCGGTAACAAATACTTCCTTTCTATTGGCTGATTCAACGCCGTTTAGCCTGAATCTATCTTTGCTTAATTCTTTTAGGTTAGCGTTTACAAAATTATAGAATTAATTTTGAATGAAATTTTATCTTGTTTCGATTATTTAATTAACTGGTAGTGATTTGTGAACGCGAAATTAAACCCCTTTTAAAATAGCCCCAAAAATGGCTGAATATAAATTTTATTTTTGCAAACTTTAATTTCGCGTTTGTCGATGTTGTCCGTTAATTTGTGACGTGAAGTGTCGTGTGAACATAGCGTAGCGTAGCGTTTAGTCGCTTCGTGGCATATGTTCTGCTTACGGCTGTTTGCAGGTGATAACATTAAACAAATGTTTGGTTAGTTCGATACCGTGGCACACCGACTATGAATGGGCCTCCGAGCGTAATCAGCAATGGCACTCAGTCAGTTATCATTAAACATTGTAAGTAACTTGCCCATACTGTCTCCCTCTTCAAACGCTTGTGAATGTTCCATATATGTATGTAGAATTTAAATTCTTAGTTCCTTATTATATCATTGTTACATCAGCTTTTTTACTTATCTGTAATTTTGCGAGGAATGACGTCAGTTAACGTGTATTCTGTATATAAAATGGTAAGTAAAAAATTGTGGCGCGACTTCATTTTAGAGAAACCTTATCAGATTAGTAGATGTTATAATTTTAATGGTTCAAGTAGAGTCATTAGTTAAAAAAGAGCGAATGTTGCATGAAAGGATTGATTGTTTCAGTATCTAATATAACATTATCTTCATTCTCCTCTTTTTCTTATTGTTTAATGATTGCATTGTAGCTACATATGTGTGTAGAATAATCCTAAAAATTGGATTTGAAATCAGCAATGTTATAAATTTCAAGCGTTCGCCCTGATCATAATCTGTAAATCAATGATCTACGCCGATACTGCGGATTGGAATGTGATAAGATTCGACCGTATACTTTTGTTTATGCTATATATTGTACATGTTAGCTAGGAACAATTAAATTGTATCTTAACCCTTGCATTTTCAGAGGAAACCCGTTTCCAAGAGTGGAACAGTAAAAAGGGTTGCCGATGAGGCTAAATTTTGTTTATCTCTCTCTAGTTCTTTTACGCCCATTTTAATGTTTCTCTCATTAGTCTAAAGGTGGGCCTAGTTATGTCGTCACATAAAAATTAATTAATAAACAAATAATGGAGTTAGGAAACTGGCGAACGAGCCATTTGGTACGATGGCGGCATAGTAAGGCGGGTTATGTGTCTTAAAATAAAGAGTTGTATTTATGCCTTCATTAGATGTCTCATGTCGTGCCACTCCAGAAACATCTTTCAATCCCCCTGGCCCATTAGGTCTTGCAATATACATCAGACATGAAAATTACTCAATTTTTATTTCATATATAATACTCTCGAAGACATTTTTGTACTTCATCATGTCGCTTCTTATCACACCTAGAACTTAATGCTTAAATATGCGAATATGGATACCATTAATGACTTTACTGTTCTCCGCGAGGTTTGCTATTTTACATTTAGATAGTTGTCCCTCTCTCTGTGTGTCAATATCTTGTTTTGCTTTGAGACTTCTATTAAAAATTTTAGTTACATTAAAATGACCTCAAATACTTCCTAAGATATGTTTATTTTGGTTTCTGATTGCTATTTACTATGTGGTGTCTACATCTTTAGTCTTATGTCAATAAATTTATTATGTTCATTCAAACTAAATAGAACATCACACTACACTCTTACTTTTAGATTTTCCCGCAAATATGCCCATAAAAATATATGCGCTTTATCCAAACATACCAATATATATATGTACATGAAAATTTGTTATTCCTAAAATTTATGTCAATTATTCCGAAACACGTGTGTACTTATATTACTTGGATATGATCTTCACACCAATTTTAAATTCTTGCACACTTTCCTATTTAAATGTTTAGTGAATGCATAAAACGCTAATATCTCCACTACACAATTTACTTTACACATACATACTTATCGGTTAGAAAATTGAATTAATCACTTAAACTCAGTTCACGTGCACTTTTGCATGTTTGCTGGTTTTCTACTTAATTCTACTTTTTTTTAAATCTTTTGCTCTAGCAGTATGGTTGTTGTTACCTGCCTGATGTTAAATGGCTATTGCAACTATTTAAAGTCTTTGACCAGTTTCGAACCGAACAGATATTTTATCTATGGTCAGAGACACTTGTTACTTCAAAATTGGAATATCTAGAACAAGATGTTTTTCACACTTGCTAACATCTATTAGACATTTACCGTAAAGTGTTCTTGGTGGATGTACCTTCAGTGCTGGAAAAGGTGAAGTGAGTCCAAGAAATTAGGTGTAATCGTTAGTAGCACTTTTAGAATAGTGCTGACATTTAGTTGACCTTATGTCTTAATTTATTTTATCTTAATCTATGCTCTCTTGGTGCGCACTATTTCTTAATTTAACGTTAGTAATGTTGCCCGTTTGTTAACTGATTCCGTTCTGTTTGCCGTTTGTTTGAAATGCAAATCATTAATTATTTAGTCATTGGTAATGTTATGTGCTCGCTAATACATTTGATATTATTTGTATCCATATTATTGACTGAAAATATGTTAATTGTGTTATGAATGTCAGGTTTCATTAAGCATTTATGTACACATATGCACGTTTATTGTTATGTTAATGATTTTTTTATGTGTTAATCTATATATCTCGTGTAGTTACATTCATGTAAGTAGCGGTGCAAGAGTTTAAGTTATTATGACCAATTTTCTTTTTTGAATTTCCATACATATTTAAACACAAGTGCAAAGGATAAGCTGAGGCAAATTTAATTACTTAAATTAAATTTTATTTATTTAAATATTTTATGAAATCAAAACGCTAATAACGCTATTTCCATAATTTAATCAATGGTTTATAAATATATTTTATTTCAGCTTGTTACAATTTTATTCAATTATACTTTGTCGTCATACAGATTAACAACATTTTCAATACCTACCATATAATTGTTTCATCAGTGTTTCTCCAGTACGATCCCTACGCTTCACGCATAAAAATTACTTTTTAATTCATAAAATAATCCAAATGAGCGTAAAAACATTTTATGATATTACAGGAAAATACATGTAACCGTCACTATCCATCGCAGTTGATGAGCTCCACTCCGTGTAAAAGAACATTGAAGGGGTTACTTTAAATTTCACATACGTATTATAATATTGTATAATTCACATACCAGTAGAATTTAGAGTTAGTAATAAATTATAATTATAATTGAAAGAGCATTCGAAATTTGAAAAATACCATTTAGCTACCTACATTGAATTCTTAAAAGGGCAAGTAATAGTGTTGTCACGGGATGAGAATAATTATAATTTATAATGTTAATAATTGTTATAATTAACAACAGTAATTAATTATGTTGACATAAATAACAGTTCGTATGCATATCGCTACGTACGGATTTGAATCGAAAATGAAAAACATAATAGGCTTTTTAATGATGTCTAAATAAATATTCTGTTTTTTCTGTGTGTATTTAGACCAAGTGTATTTTCAAATTTTAATGATTTTCGGCAGAGTCGTTGCGCTAAACATTGATTTCCTATGAAGGGGATGACAGAAAAATACAGTTCCTTTCTTACGATATATTAGCTGATATAAATGAGAAATTTCGTTCCGGGCGTTAAGTTCTGGTTTGGAAGTTAATAACTTGTTTGCCTACAAGTTTAGTATACTCATATATCACGTTGTGACAAGGGAAGATTCTATTATCCGTCAGAACAGTTATGAAAGTAGTGAGAAGAGAGGATTTTAATAAACCATCTGATCAATGAATTATTCGTGATATTGAGTTAACACGAGGTGAAAATTCGTTTTAGTATACCTGGTCATCTGAATACCGCAATGATATTTATATACTGTGTTTAATATATATTTCTCGAATGGATAATAGAATTTGCCATGGCTAAACTTCTAAGATGAGTATGCTGAGACTTTAAAGCAACATTGCTAGTTTCAATATATGTATAATAATCGTTTAAATTCAATATATAATAATCGCTTAAATTTTGTTTAGATGCTTTTAAATTCATAAAGCAATAAAATAATTGATATATTATTAACAAAATAAAGCAATTACATAATATTGTTAATTAACGTTATGGAGTTGGTAAAACTTATCATTTAAAAAATTTATTATCATTGCAATATTTTTATATTCTGTATAAATTTAGTGTTATAATTGTAAAAGTTACTTAACAGTCAATTATTTGCTTATTACATTAAGGAATTATAGTTGAGGCTGTTTTGTCAGCGTCAATTATTTTTGTTAATTATAATTATACTTAATTAGCGGATATAATTCAAAATTAATATTATTCTGTTTTATTAATTAATTCAATGGTCAACTAGACTACAGTAGTTATTTGAAAATTGTCACTATTACTGTAATATTAGAGTTGAAAATATTAGTACGAATGAGATGGAAAAAGTACCATTCCTGTGGGATTTCTTTGAGAAATTGAATGAAGGCAGAGTATAGGAGTGTAGGTACATATAACTATTTCTTTTTCTGTCATAATCCTCTCAACAAAAAACATGTTTAAATAAATTTTAGTCTCATTCTTATCCGAATATATTTATGTGTAGAACACTAAAGTTTTATAATAAAAATATACAGTAAATTGCATATGCAGGCGATCAATTTTCGTTATAGACGACAAAAGTAAGACTTCAAAAGTAAGTACCTACAGGAATAGAAAAGGTGCCATTGACAATATTAGTTTTTTAATAATAATAAAATTGATAAAGGGTTCGGATGTGAAGGTAAGCATTTAGGCGTACGAGATCGTTTTTCTTGATTTGAAACCGTCGATTGTTTCTATTTTTAAATGATAAATATTATAAATAAACGGGTTCAGGACGAAATTAGTTCCTTTCAATACCACTGTGGGTTTTTGAGAAACTAAAAGAAGGGGGTGCTATGAATATAATTTACTCTTTAAATGAAAATATAAAATAACTATATACATTACTTTATATAAAATATAGAATACAATACGACTCTTAAAATAAAATATACAATACGACTCTTTCCTATTTTAATTAGTTTAATACATTACAATAATTTAGTACAAACACTCAATGCAGTTTTGCATGTTCGTTGGTTAATAATACAGAAATCGTATTTAACCAGATAAAACTGCTTTTTTTTTTCGAAAATTTAATAATAGAACACAAACATTTAATCCATGATAATATTGACACAAAACATTTTCAAATTATTTCAGATAAAATACACAGTAATTATTATTAAATACAATTCGTGACAATTCGATTATTAATTGGAAATTAATGTTTCGTCAATCAATTGTATATTTCTTTATTTTAAATAAATTAAAGTATGAAAGTAAAATTTAACAATTTAATCTAGTGAATTAAATCTAAACTTTTTGAAGCAAATGCCCCGAATTCGGTCGAGATATGCTTGATATATTACTCTTCAATGTAAACCTTTAAAAACTTAAGAATAATTATAATATTTAATTAAGGTTCTCTTTAAATGTTGGCCATGAATTTAACAGTAACGAAGAAATAACAAATGTTTAGTACAATCGATTCCGAATAGTTAGTAGTTTGTAGATAGGTATGATAATTTAATAATATATTAAATTATATATCTATAAAATCTCTAATAAATTAAATTCATGTGACAAATAGATAGGAAATCGTATTATTTTACGCACCTCTAGAAACACTTCGTAATGTTACTAAATATAAAATCGGCATGTTACAATACATTTATACCTACATAATTATTCTATTAGTATTGTCATTATTTGAATTGAATTCAAATGTAAACGGTATTACTGATAAAATTATAAATGTGATTAAATACACGGTGTATTACAGAAAATTTGTTTTAATTTTTATATATATTTATGAAAACTCTGAACCCCTACTTATTGATAAATGTAATGCATACTTTAGTTACAAAATAAGCGTGCAGTTTACATTAAAACGCTTGTAATGCTAAAATAGAGAAAAAAGTACACGCCAAAGAACAGAAATTATTAAAATAATATAACATAGCTTATATTCTGAAGGATGATATGCAAGTGACATAATGCAGCAGTGTGTCAATTGCATGCTCGCAGGTGACGAAAACCGCAGACCTCAATAATATCATATATACGTATGTATGTATGTATACAGTTTCAGTTGGAAGTTATATTGTGGCGGGGCTACCACTCTTACCTTTTTAAACTCATATTTCATGTGTTATTATCCTAGATTCAGTGAATGAATAAAGAAATTTAGCAGGTTTTTTTTTATATGTGCTACTAAAAGAGTGACGAAGCCTTGGCCGCAAATTATAAAAACATGCTATAAGAAATTGGTTCAAAACAGTAGAGTTATAAGACGACTCATAACTTTTATAATTGACTTATTATATTATCGAAGAGAAGAAAGAGATTCAGTTCTTCTATACGTCCGTCTGTTCGGACCTGAATTTAATGTCGTAATGTAAAGCGTAGAACGTTCTTGTGTGTGTTACTATAAAGCCCATTAAAGCTCAAGCTATGATGTGTTATCGGTAAGTCACGTGAAACTTAGATAATTTAATATTTAGCAACGATTGCAGGGCTTTAGACACGACGTTAACGTGTTAATAGTGCAAGACAACGAACAATCTTCGTAAATTGATAAATTTAGTCCTGTCACACTAGAACGAATAGAATTAACCCACTAAGCGATAGATTTTGGACTTCACAAACTACAGTTTAAGGTATATTTTCAAATAAACCTTTAGTCTATGGTTGGTTCCGCAAGCTCTTCATAGACTAGACCATGGAGAATGATGTGAGAGCTGGCGAGCTTTCTCTTTGATAGTTGCCCGCCATTTTGACTTACAGTAATGGCGGGTATGACGTGAGTTATGTGTTCGTGTCATTGGGACTTAAGTAATGTCGGTAGTGTTCTACTCTTAATGCGGGGTTAAATTAAAAGGGTACCTCAACAACGTGTAATAACTTAAGAAATACAATAGTACTTTCAAGAAAAAATATTTTTCTAACAATATAAATGATTTTCGCGCTATATTTGACAGTTGACGTTTAAGGCAACTGATTATCTGTGGTCATTTAACTTTTTATGCTGTAAAACTATTCAGAGAAGAAGTTAAAATGAAAAAGAAAAGGTTTGATTTTAAAGTGATACAAAATCAGCTCGCGAACACGATATTTCGTTCAACAGACAGTCAATTATTTTCGCTGTGGGAACTGTCTAAGAAAACAAAGCGTGTTCAGTTACAACTGTTCTTGAATTGCACACTGAATCACTTACCATACGTTTTCACCTTGTCTTGTAAATATATATCCTGTTGTTTTATACATCTCTAGTACATTGCCTGAAGTCGTATGGTGATTTGTTTCGCAAAATTTTACATTGCATA
>DWJK01000962.1:0-18765 GCA_018248815.1 Croniades pieria auraria | reverse complement strand
GCCTCTTTTAGGCTTACGTAGACCGGAAGAAAAAAGCCGGCGGAAAAAAACTCCCGGCACTCTTTTAAAAAAAACGAAAAACAGTCATACAAGTTATAACATTGCTGTATAGCTTTGGGACCCCAGAGAACACACGTGACAGCTATCGTGTATCAATATCAGTCCGAAACCAGTTCGAACCAGTTAGAACCAATTTCAACAAAACCCGCATCAACATATTCTGAAATGTGTTCCTAGCATACCAAGTTTCGAACAGTTACCTGCCCACAGCAGCGGAACCAAATGGTTTGGGTGCACGCATTACCGGTAAGATTATAACGGGTAGGTCAGTTTAATACCCACTGCCTAGTCACAGTGGGTAGGATAGCACGCTGTGAAATTGGCCTATTGCGGCAATTTAATAGAGAGCTTCCATTGTAATTACCTTGAGTGGCCTCGATATCTGAATAAATGAATAGGTAGCTATTTACTGCAACTAATAAACAAATGTTAGTTGCTACTAAACTTAGTAGTTATACTACAGCAGAAGCTGGCAATGGAGAGCTGGGTCGAGTCTGGTAGATTGAGAAGTTATTTACGATGTTATGATTGAATACCATGAGATATAACAATGAAGGAAGTTATTGTGAAGTAACAAAATCAAATCAAATCAACTAACTTTACTTGGTAAACATATAATGGTCTTAAGGTCTGTAGCAATTTCCTACTTATTCATTATTATTATTAAAAGTCATTAAGATTAAAAATAATAATTATTATTACTATAATAATACGAATAATTCACGACGCGTGAAAAAACCAAATTTTCGGTCAAAAATCATAATACATCTATTTAATATTCATATAATCCTTATTGTCATAAATACATATGTCTCGGAACCCGTTTATCAACTTAAATTTAAATTTATTATAAGTCAATAATTTTCATTTATCAGGTAATTTATGAACAGTTGATAATAAAGTTCTCGAATGCAAAAAGAACTAGCAATTCCTATCTGGTCTAAATACAATTCTAGCTCAACATAACAATAATCATGTGTAATAATAACGCCGGTCTTACCTTTCCATTCTTTGTCGAACATCAATAATAAAATGTATGACTGACGCAAAAAGTCTTCGATTTTATTATCTATTGTGTAAGCGATAAAGATGATGTAGAGATAAACATGGACATAAATCCCTGCAAGGCTACCCAAAAATTTCAATTAACAGAATAGTCCTGACTGAATGTTAAAATTTGACATTGATCTACTTCATATTAAGAATTTTTGGAGTAACACAGCCTTCCAGTGGCATTTATAACAATAATAATAATTATGTTATTTATATCACATTAAACAAAATTACTCGCTATTCTAACTGGTGAAATGTGGAAGCAAAACACTCCTTTAACTACCCTGTCTGGGATTACACATGTGATATTGCCTCAAAATCTAAATCTGAATCTGCCTTGCTTCAATGAGAAAGAGCCAGTTAGAGACTCACAACAAAGACTAAAACTTATGCAGTTCGAAAACAACATTCACAATGTCTTTTATATGCAAAAATCGATCCATCTCCCAAATTGACCGATAGCCACCAACTTCCCAGGATTTAGGAAAAAACCCAAACATTCCAATAAATCTTTGAAATCTTTGCGATGCATACAGAACCATTGTAAACAACACAATAAAACCTACACAAAGCCTAACCAATATGGTTACATGGATCAAGCTAGCGCAGTATATTCCATTCTCAACCTTGTGTCCTGACGCGTAAGTGTCAGCACACGTGCGCGAACAATTCCGACCAATTTGAAGTAATGGGTTACGACAAACTTTGAAGATGCATCGGCTGAAACCAAAATGGACCTTAAGTATAACGGAATAAAGTTGGACGTGGACGCAACGGAGAAATGTGCCAATTTGGACAAATGGCGGACACGTCAGTCAGTTTTCGGTAGAATGGCAAATCCGAATAATGTTTGCATTGAAAGCGAGATGCAGTGGGCTGAGCTAACAAAAGAGCATTTTTGGCACACCACAGTCCGTGCAAGACGACTGGTCTTTTGGGGTTCCGGGCAGAATGAAACAATAAATTCATGATAAGTGCTGTAAAATCTCAGAAGCTTAGAAAAGACCTTTTCTGCCACAATTAGTTTAAACTGCTACACCATACGTTGGATAAGGCACAGATAGATTTAATTGTCATAAGTGATATACGGATTTGTAGGTACCACTAAGGACTAGGTAAGTACTAATAAGGTACTAGTACAAGGTGGTATGTAACCAGTTATATAAATACTGATTATTGTAGATATAAATACACATTTAAATTATAAGTTTCATATTTCGAGAGGAAATTAATTAAAAATCTTCCAAAACGTAAATGAAGATGGAAAAACGCTGTCACGTATAATTTGAAAAACAAAATGCATCGGGTTGCAATGACTTTTAGCCACATCCTAAGAGGCGATTATGGGCAAAAACCCCTAAGGGCTACGTCCACCAGTGGACTTAACAGACTGATGATGATGATGAATAGCAAAAGCTTAAACGATAAAAACCAATAACTTCCCGCATAGGATTTTTATTGCGTCTACCGCACCATTAATAGTAAGTCCGACTCACTCTTGACCATTCTCTTCACCAATTTCAACAATGCCCACATACATCTTTGGTACCACAAACATTACCTGGGATAGTGCGAAGGAGACAGCACTACGTGTTCTATTTATAAAAACATTAGACATTTACTGTGATTTTGAAATCGGTAACATTGGCACAATAATGGATTATTCCAGAATTGGAATTCCAGAAAGCTTTTGTGCGTATTTTGACTTTTGATATGCATTAAACGCGGGAAGGCATGCATTCTTCTATAGAAATAGGTGTTTTGGGTGATATCAAATTGTGTTCAGTCTGTTACCGTATTGAAAGGAATAATAGGGCCATCATGTTTAATTCCTTTTATGGTGATGCACGGCACCTGGTGTCATTTCGTTGCTGGAACAACTGGGTAAATATTTAGTTTTTATTTTATAATTCTTTCTTATACATTATTAAATTCTTATATTCTTTCTTATAAATTTTTTAGACAATTAGTTGAAATAATAGACGACTTGATAGACTTATGATTTTTTTTACAACGGAGTGAAAATCACGGAATGTTTAATAACTATATTTCTTTTCAGAACCTTCATCTTAAATTTATTTTATTGGTTCATGCGGAATGCAATAAGTCGATGAATGTAGCAATGATGATGAAGTCATAGCTGAATATTTTGTATATTATTGCCTAGATCAGTAAAGACACAAGGTAACATATTAAATCAATGATGGTCATTTACGATCTGTAGTAAGTATAATATAAAGATCGAAGTAAATAACTTAAAATGCTGATATTTATATATTTCCCTTATAATATAACAAATATCGAGTACCAACCCCTTCAAGAAGAATCTAGTTATTATGAAAAATCTGAATGTAACAGAATGACACAAAAAGAAATAATTATAAATGCCTAATAACAATTTTTATATTTCCTACCAAGATATTACTATTCCAGAAAACAGACAAAGCGATTCAGAATGGCATCAAAATACGAACGTTGATTCAAATTCAAATTATCCCCGGTATATAAAATACTAAACCCCTTGTAATACAGGAGCTCGAAAACTCATTAAGGGATAACATCCCCGTCTTTATACCAGTCATAACCACTGATATAAACTGGCTTTATCCAAAACTCTCAACTCTACACCAACGCAATAAGGTTGATAATAAAATTGCGGGTAGACTTAATTTTAATGCGGAATTGAAAATGACGCCATCTAGGAACGAGATAGCGAAGTTATCGTCATTGTCTTTTAGCGTTATGGTTTTATCATTGATTTTCTATTGCTTTGTTATTTAACTTAACGTTTATACACGCGCTTCAGTGCTTTTTTAATAACTTAACTTTTATGCAACGTATTCAAAAAAGGACATATATTTCGTTTATTATGACATAAAAACAATTAAAAGTTGTAAGGATTTTTTTTCGTATTTTTTTTATCTACTGCACCTGACCATAAAAAAGTACTTAAAGCCTACAAAATGTAATAACAAAATATTACTTTATAATAATCGACCCATTTATCATTCCACTGTTGGAGTATGAGTCTCCTCTCATATCGACAAGGTCAAGGCCATACATCTGCCACGCTGGCCAAGTGCGGGTTGACACACCTTAGAAAATTATTATTTTTTATCAATTCTATGATGTGGAGGTTTCCTCGCGATGTTTTCCTTCAGCGTTAGCGAGTTATATTTAAATTTAAAACGCACTTTTGTAATGCGGTGCGCGCGATGGATTTGAACCCAGCACCCCCGAACTGAGAGGCTGAATTCTTGACCACTAGGCTAGCACTGCTACCTACATATATGTAAACATAAAAATGAAAGGATCGGAATTTAATAGAATTGCCATAACTAACATTAAGTATGATACAAAAACACGAGCCAACCATAAGCTTTTAGAAGATATTGCGACGACAATGATAACAGCTCACAATCCTTTTAATCCTTTAAAAAATCTGTACAAGAACAGAATGCAAATAGCTATGACGTCATCATAAATAAATATGTGTGTCTATAAAAGGACACACGTATATATCAAACTCTAGACTCCCCTCCCCACTCTCCTTAATTCAGGCGGAGCCACTTGGGCTCGCCACTAAAACCCGGTGAAGCTGTACAGGCCATTAGGGGCAACAGCATAACACATTTAGAAAAAAAATCAAACACTAGAAGTATTCCCCATATAAAGCGGATATAATAAATATCTTGCTCGCTAATATTGAGACTGTTTCCTGCGACGGCCAAAATTTTTGTTTGGTGTCAACTTTTCTCATATCGTTTCCAAATGGGCATGTTCTTTACGACTCAGCGGTCACGGGCAGTTGCAGGAACATTTTGTACGAAGCGCCCGTAGCGTAACGGTTATGAGTTATGGAAAGAATAGTGCTAGTTATGTAACCTGAAAGTAACATCACGCCTGTAATCCTAGAAGATAGAGGTAGAAGAACATAGTACGCTTTTACGTCTTATTTGTTACGTCCGTCCCAGCATTGATAGCAGGAGTGAGCCTATTGTCTTACACCGGGCGTAGATCCAGAGTCCTAGATAATAATAGAAATATCTATTTAGTATTACTCAATGATATCCGAACCCAGGACTTTTCGCTCAGCAGCGGCGTTAATAATCTTTTGATCTGCGAGGCAATCAATAGTTCTACTTAACCAAAATAATTGCTTCTATGAACACTTTTTTGAAACACTACCATAGACAAAAGTCGAAATTATAGAGTAGTCAAATGCCGGTTTTTCATAAATTACTGAACCATCTTCAAGTTCTATATACCTTAATACAGTAAGGTCCTCCCGAGGGTTCCTCGCTGAGGTGCTATTTGTTGGGTTTACGGGAGCTGAAACATTGTACGCAGTATTCCCTGAACACATTGGAGAAACTCTATTTACCTGCAAAGGTCTTACCCTTTAACTACTTGATATATGTATGTGTGATACACGTTACAAACACTAAACAAGAAAGTCGGTAAGCATAGTACAAAATCACGCCTGTATCTCGGAAAGGGTAGGCAGAGTCGTGTGGTATTACGAATTTTCACCAGTTATGTTATCCTTCCCATAAAGTAAGAGGTGAGCCTATTGACATACACCAGGTGCAAATAAAGACTCCGTGATACTACAAGGAATTTCAAGTTAAATAAATCTTAGTAATACTTTGCCAAGCCGGGGTTCGAACCTAGGAACTCGTGCTCAGTTAATTGGGCTCGCGACCAAGGAGCTACTCAACGAGCAAGGGAGGAAGTCACTATACCAAATATTACACATCCATTTTTTAAACCCAAAAATCGAGAATAAACCGGATTTTGAAATAAGAACATTTTCAAAAATACTCCCAGTAGAAGACACCGAAACTGACGCGTTTTTCAAAAGAGCGATGAACATAGAGGAAACACATCAGGTCCATAGGAATCTGACATGATGATATCACAATAACAATTTCCAATAGAAATACCTGGAGAATGACTGAATTATCTCAATATCGAGTTAAAAAGTGTATATGGTACATCGGGTTAAAAAGTTACTTAATTAAGTTACTGTATCAGAGAAAATACTCCTGCGAGGATATCTTCGGCGTGGTATTATTTAATAAATTTATCGGAGCCAAAACAACTGCGTATTCCCTAAACCCCGTGAGACCTTTATTTTCTTAGAAGGGCGGAGTAAGAGAGAGTTTAATGTAATGATACCACTATCGTAGTACATATCATTAGCAAGTATTCAGGCAATGTTAAGTCGTCAGTTGCTGTAAAAATTTTGGGAGTACTGTTTTGAAACAGTGGTAGCTTAGTGGTTTTAATCAGTCTCGCGTTTCACGGGTTCTAGGTTCAATAGTGGCAAGAACATTTTTGTAAAAACTGTTGTTTTAAGAAAAAATATCTTGCTGTTATGAATACAGTAACAAAGGAACTGACAGAAGTCAAATTTTTTTTTTCTTTTTTTAATTCTAAGGCATGCAGGTTTCCTCACGATGTTTTCCTTCACCGTTACAAGTGATATTTAAATTTAAAACGCACTTTTGTAAAGAGGTGCGCGCCGTAGATTTGAAGCCAGCACCCCGGAGTGAGCGGCTGAATTCTTAACCACTAGGCTATTACTGCTTATATTACACTATTTTTTAATTTAACATAATATAATTTTACTACTGCATGATACATCCCACCTTGGAATAGGCGGTGAGCCGTTG
This sequence comes from Croniades pieria auraria, assembly GCA_018248815.1. Taxonomy (NCBI): domain Eukaryota; kingdom Metazoa; phylum Arthropoda; class Insecta; order Lepidoptera; family Hesperiidae; genus Croniades; species Croniades pieria. The sequence goes on along the minus strand of DWJK01000962.1, from coordinate 11,974 downwards.
CCAATGTTGCCATTCACCAAACTCGGATTCAGACTCCGAACTGTTACTAGGCATTTCTAATTTCATTTTCATTTCACTCCTCTACATAACCTTACAATGACACTTCTTCATGCGCGTCATATTCATAAAAATAAAAAAAACACGCCTATGTTCTGCAATGACTTTATGAATTATAATATTTAATTTCTTATTCTTCATTTTTTAAACTTACCTTCAAGTTATGACATCGACACGAAAAAGGTTAATGGAAGGTAATCAATGAACCAGTGACATGTAGCAATACATATACATTGAACGACATAATGTATGTATATGTACAATATCTCCAATTACCAGTGGGCACAGTTATTAGCGAACAGCTTGAATGAGCTTAGCTCGCTTTGATTACACCGATCCAATACACGTCGATGGTATTGTTCTCGTGTTTCATGTCAATATCACGCCCGGCACACGTTCCTGGCACGTTCCGAGTGATTGCTCGAAGCGAGATTTGGTAGGAATATTTTTTGTTTGCCCATTTTTGCCATTCTTAATTTTTAACGTACCACGTGATAGTCGTAGGAATGAGTATTTAGTGTTAGCGTGGATATCAGTATGTGATTAGTAAAAGTGGTTACAATTTAAAGATGAAAATACGTTTTATGTTTTGCCAATACAAAATATTTAAGGAGTTCGTTCAGTAATTTGAGAAAATTTTATTTAATTAAAAATGCAGTTAAGCTTACAACTATTCATATGCAATGAGTAAAATAATTTAAAGGTAAAATAAATATAAGTTATAAATTAAGTTTAATCTTATTTTCGTAACCCGTAAAACCGATCTTGAATTCTGATGTCCCCACAGCTAAAGTGGCTTTAAAACTTACCCAGGATGTCGGAGGCAGCCGTGGACCTGCAGCACATACTGATAAGGAACTTCTTGAAAACACCCCTCAGCTTCAGGGCGTAGGAGCCGTAGACTAGCGGGTTCATGCAGGAGTTGGACACGGCCATCGCGAATAGCAGATCCTGGATCTGGGGCGACACTCGCGATGCTGACTCACGGTCAATCATGTACCTGGGAACATTATTATTGTTTTATCATTACTGCATGACTCTTACACGGTAGGCCGAGAGTAGTTACCCAGAGCCAAATATCTCAAACCTTACAGAACTGCCGAGTTCCGTCTATGTTCATGACTCTTTATAAATAGGTACTCGTACTTACATGGTGTGGTTGACTTTTGACACTTACCTGGGAATATGCGGATTATTTAATTTATGAATAGGTAATATATCACTGTTTATTAAATCGCTCCGCCAGGTCTCTTACGGGGTACACAGAGGGTACCGAAGGATAAATATCATGTGATGATGTTTTGAAGGAAACAGTCTGTCACTTAAATGCAAATCAGTGTTATAATAGAAAATAGTGCTATCAAACAAATATTTCGATTACGTATCTTTTTCTACACTGTGGACGAAATACGAATATATAATTGAAAAATGTTCTGACAAAAAATCTAATTAATTAATTCTCATGAGAAATCAACCGGTTAAAGTATGAAGAAAAAACGGTTAAATACTAACGCTTCTATGAACATTTGACTGTAACCGGATATTGCTATGTTAATCTACTTGGCTGTAGAATGCATCTGCTTTAGTTGTTCGCAGTATAGCGCGTCTCCAATCTCTTCTGATAAATTGCGAGCGAAGCTTTGTAAACACCACGGGAAGCTTTTTAAGTTTATTTTCCCCTGTGAACCAATTTTACGGCTGACGCAATATGTCAATCATGTTGTTTGTGTATAATTACCCTCACTCTCATTATAATATCTTCGTAGTACATCACCAAGCCAGGTCCTTGATGGAATAGGCAGAGAGCTCCGAGCATCAAATTTCCGCGTCGTACAGTCCTGACGTGCTACTCAGGCTTTATATCGTTGTTACATTCCCAAATAAGTATTGTACGTTTCAAACGAATTATTGTGTATCCCAAATTTAAAACTATTACTTCATTTCAATGAGAATGGATTTATAAATAAATGAGAATGCATATATAAATAAATACATTAATTGTACTCTGCATTTAGTAACTGGATTTTGCAATTCTACATAACATTAAATTTAAGGTCATGGAATTTAATGTTTACAATCATGCAACAATTTGTTTATAAGATACCATCCCAAGAGATTCTATAATCTCAGATATCAAACTATTATATTACTATTATACTTTGTTAGTTTAATAACATTGCGGAATAGAGAGACAACCGCGCCGGCGCGGACTATGCACATAGGTCGCGCGATGTGCTGCTGCGTCCAGCTATGAGTTTTTCAGTAGGTATAGTCTTATACAACTTGTAACGTACCCCTGCTGAAAGGTTGTATAACTAGGATTATGATCGAATGCCGTTTACTAAGACATTATATTAATTTTATTAATGGAAATACGATAGTTTAAATTGATATACGATTTTAATAACTATTCCGATTTGTAATAAATTAATCTAAGTTAATTCTTAATAAATTGATATGTGATTTTGATATCGATTTTAATATATAATTTTTTTTTTCAGTCAGAGGCCCGCGTTCAGTTATAATCTCACAAGATGGTAAACAAAGTATAGTTTAAGAAGTAGCCCGCTTGCCGAGCTACTACCCAAGCGAAACCAGTCTGTGTAACAAAACTATTTGTAAAGCAAAGTGGGGCAGGTTTTATTAGTGTTTACACTATTATATGGCAATGACAGGTTATAGTTACTGAATATTGTGAGCAACACTGCACGACTAGGAGCTCTTTAACCTTAAAAATTAAAATGTCTGAAAGGACAGAAAAAAAAACCAAAAAAACTTTATTCATTGGTAACAATTAAAGCGGAACATAACGAAACTACATAAACGGAACTAGGAGGACAATGCTACATATGATAAGGAGAAAGAATATTCAAAGAAGCAAGTCCATTATAAGTATTTAGCACACCTTGTAAACCTATAGCACATATTGTACTCATTATATCACACACCAAGATAATTGTCTTTCAGGGGCTACAGAAATCTGAAATGCTGTGAGAGAACATTCATTAGGTACATGAATAAGGAGTTAGGGAGAGAATGCGTTGTCTCATCCAAATTACCGAAAAGTGTCGAAGCTGTCAATTCTATTCAGTTAAATTTCTTACGAATGAGTTAATACTTTATATTAAAACAGAGTTTAATAGGCAGGAGGCACGGAGTTTCATATGTCTGCATCGTTACCGGCCAGCCGTGATCAGTCATGTTATAAAATAAATAAGACGCAGCTGAAGTATTACCACTATTGAGAAATTTTTAAGCACAGCACTACTTCGCAGGTAAACCAGACGAAGCGGGGAGAGGTGCTTCTCGGTCTCACTTGAGGCGTCGACTGTACTTAGTTGGTGCGCGGAACTTATTTATATACATACTCATTGGACTAAGATCTTCTACGAAAAGCTACCTGCTTTTCAATAGATTATTTTCATTATTGCGATCGTTAAACCTTCAGTAGTGTTAAACTTAACTTGGTTAGGTTACAACGCTTGTTATCTTCGTGACGTGTTTCGTTATTTTTAAATAGTTTAGACTTATTTATAAATTCATTCATTCATTCGTCAAATCAATAGCAAAACATTAGGCAAAATGTCACAAGCTATCAAATTGTTTTGTGATTCTCAAAACTCCGGGCACTTCGACGATTTCGCGCCAAATATAAAATAAAAATGGGTTTCGCTTCGTGAAGCTGTCTTTTATGTCAGTTCGGCTTCGCTATGTTTGTGTTTACGAGTATTTCAATTGTCTCCGTTGATTGCATACCTTGCTCAAATATTTTGCTGAATTTCATTTTTAATGCTATACAGATAGAAAATTCGTTGGTACGGATTTTATAGTCTTCATTCTATACAACGTAGATTTAGAATTTAACGTTCTGTTTGTCTACCTCGTTGGTCTAGTGGTTGTGTGAGTTAATATATTGATAGCCTTAATCCTACTCATTTGGAGAGGAGGATTCCTAACAGTGAAATGTTAAGAGGTGGATGATGACTGTTCCACAGAAAATGATCTATAGATGTAGGCTCAGCTGCAAAAAAACGAGACAAGAAGAAGTAGAGTTATTTTAGACCTTTGAAGCTTGCGGGCTTACGCATTCCGATTTTAAACCAAAGTCAGCGTGCGTGCATGAAGTGCACGCAAGCTGAATGCCTGTAAAAGAAGCACACTATTTCTGTGTGTTTTTGCCTACCTCGTAAGGGATCTAGCATGGTTAAATGGTAATAATAATATTAATGATATAATATAATACACGAGTAAGTAATATTATTGAGTAAATTCCAATGGTCATATACTATCAGGAGTGACTGTGCTCAGCGGAACATGAAAAGGTTAGCAAACATTTAGTTCAGAATTATTCGAAGAAAATATTGTGAGATTGTGACTTTTTTCCGACCTCAATAATCCTCGCGAATGCTGTTACGCCCCCAATCGTATCCATACACCATTGTAACATGTCATCTCTCAGATTACTGTCATTTTGACGAGGAGAAAGCTTTTCGAAATGTTTTCCTTTTCGGTATATTTATTAGAATCTGCTACTCGCCCATAGACAATTTGTACATTAATAAACTGAGCAAAATGTTTTATACGCATCAAACTTTTAGTTGTCTGGTTCCGAAAATCTATTGAACATATTTCATTTTTATATATTTTGTACCTTTTATTCTACATTGTTTGCCTCTGTCGATTCAAAAAATAATCTATATAATCTGTTATGAATCAAAGTCAAATAGAATGAGTACGATTTCATTTGCACTATCCAATTTCACGTTTTTCTAATTTATAATTTCTAGTAGTAATTCGGAGTCTGGTATTGTGCTCGGTGTATAGCAACAGGCTCATCACTCATTCCATGGGACTTAAACGTAACTGGTGAAACGTGAGAGTGTACTACACTCTTCTGCCTACGTCTTCGGGGATTTCAGACGTGATGTTACGTTTTAATTTTAACTGTAAAATTGTACAAGATAACGGTTGACCAGGATGATCTTTTTTAATTTCTACAAGCTAAGTCCAATACTGGCCATCGAGTGTTAGGATCTCAGAAACACAGACACAAAAGACAGTTGCAACTATATAATATTCAAATCATAAACAAAATAAATACTTAATTATAATAAAATACCAGTTTTATGGTAAAACGCAGCAAATAAAAAAACAGAGCACATGATCGTAGATACAAACGTCAAAAGTACAAATGACGTCTGTTAAAGATGACATTCAGCCGGATGTGACCTAAAAAAATCATTGAACGTCAATAATAAGGAAAAGGAAAATAGAACTGAGAGTAGAAGGGAGATCTGTCTTACTACCCTTGGGGAAGTCGGCACGCGATCAAAAATATTTCTACCCCTCGCGGTGAAGTTGTACAGTCGGCCGGTCGCATTATCAATCTGCGAAACAAATTTAGTTCCTCCTAACAAAGCCAAAGTTTATTCGCAAATGTATATGTAACATACATTGTACTCCGTTTTCCTCCCGAAACAAATCTGTAGTTGACAATTATGGGATGGTTAATAATAGTAACATATTAGGGAAACTCGAAAATAAATCATTTGGACTTAGATACATTTCTAAATATATTATCGTAACACCACGCCTATAATCCTCGAAGGGGTAGGCAGAGGCGTGTAGTACACTGCTACGTTTCACCAATGACGTTTAATTCCCATGGAATAGTTGGTGAGCCTATTGCCATACACTGAGCACTGAGCCAGACTCAGAGTCACTACTAGAAGTTCTAAATTAGAATAGTCCAATAGTATCTGTCCCGGGATTTGAACCCAGGGCCTCGCGTTCGGCAGTCGCGCTTACAACTACTTACGACCAACGAGGCAGTCAATGTATATGCATATATTATCATTTTATAATATGATTACTATCGACAATACAAGAACGTACCTATCAGTATTATAATTACATAATAACACTGGGTCGCGCACGGTGCAGGCGCATAGTACTGAGTGCCAAATATTTGGTATTTCTAAACTATATCTGAACTATAAGTGTAGTGGCACTAATATAGCAGTTCTGTGTAATCCAGATGTTGTTGGAATGTTGTTTCTGTCTAGACAAAAATCCAATTATATAGGTTTCTAGTGTTTAGGTGTCAAATAGATAAAGGCCAAAGGATTCCTGAACAGGCACTGGAAACGGTAAGAAAGATAGATGAATATAGAAAAAGCACGTTTGCTTTGAAAGGATAGAGATATTTGTCACTCGATTCTCTTTCTATTTCGCAAAAAAGTAGGCACTACGTTATAAAAACAATAGTTAAGTGAAATGAAGCTTTTAATCTAGTTGTGATTGTCCTAGCACATCACTCTATGATGCTCTACGTGGCACAAAACACAGAATCAACTGGCGAGACTCTTTTAAGAGATTGCCAACGCAAAGGAGCTACGATTTTTTGCAATCAGAGCACGAATCACGAAAAAGAAGCTTGTTCTTACAGGAGACTTTGGAGAGGCCAATGTCCAGCAGTGGACGCAAATGAGTTTATGGTGATCATCTGTTTACTCACCACATGGCCATGGTGGCGTAGGGCAGCCAGCAGAGCGCGAACACGCATACGATCGTGACCGTCATGCGCAGGGTCCGCCGGCGCGCGCGCTCCAGAACTCGCTGGTCCGACCTACGCAGCCGCACGTGGCTCATGCCTTTGTGATGGACACATTTCTCTGGCAAAGGAAAAAATAATATTATTGTTATTGTCGGTGAGGAAAGATAATAGTGCTTTTATCTAGGCGATAGTGTTGCCCACTAGGCGATGGTGCTAGTATTTGTCGAATAAAAATATTGTGCCACTACCCACCTTAAAGGATTATTAATTGAGTGCGCTGGTTTTAAATAAACCAATCATCACATGATACCTGGGTTTATTCACCTCCACATTGTCTTCCAGTATTAGGTCATCACGCGGGGACTTTTACACAGTAGGTTAAGAGCACCGAGTGCCAGATATGTCTAGTTTACGGATCTAACGCATTTCTACTACATTCAGATGTTTCAAGAATCTAGACTAAAGGTGACAGGATTTAGAAGATAGGAAGTATCTTTCTATTGCTTCATTAAAGGTAAAAAACGTTTGCAAAACTTACTGACTTTAATTGATTATGTGGAGCAGAAAATATAGATCAGAGGTAAACATCTAGATCATTGCGCGTAAAATGTAAATTTATTCATTCCAATAATAAAAACATGAATTTGATTATTTGTTATTAGCTCCATGTTCAAAAATGAGAATGAAAGCGTTTGTTAGTTCTTGAAAAGGAATATTTTATAAGACCCTTATTCGGTTTCTTTGATTTCAAGTAAATTATTTATTATTCAAAGAAATCGCTTTCTACTGTTCTCGCTACCGATAATACAAAATTGTGTTTGTTGGTTCGGCTTTTTCTAATGTTGCTACAAAGTAAACGATTTACAGGACTTTTTGTACAGTACGTGTTAACTTGTATGTGCGGTGAAGAGAATTGGTATAATTTTACTTACTGAATGACATCGCTGTACCGATTTAGTCAAAGCTTGAAGCGAATGAATTAATTACTAACAAACGAGTAAAGTAATGGTTTTATCTATAACCAATCTTTCTTGATATAATGGACATATATGGATATATATGGACGGAGGGTAGTTAATTTAAAATATCATTCAATAATTAATTCTTTTAATACGATGAAATATGCTGTGCTGCCATGCATGTCAGCTGTGAAAGAGGATGGTGCTTCTATCTAGGTAATATTGTTGACAACTAGGGGACCGAGCAGTCATTCGTTAAGTAACAATATTGTGCGACTACCCACATTATATGACTTTCAAGTGGGTGGGTAGTTTTATATAAATCAAGCATCACACAATAGATTCATTCACGTTAAGATATTCATGTACCTAACATATGTAAATAAATTTATGAAATGGAAATCCGTAAGGGGACTGTTTAATTTACTTTAATTTCCGTGGAAAAGAAGTCATAATGACATTTAGCGGTTAAATAAACGAGACTTATATTTTTGCGAGCAGGAATCGAAGAATGGTTACGTAATTATCATTCATATGGCTTCATTTATTTCCATAGATATTTATTTATATTTCCCTATATATTTTATACGACCATTCCTGCTGGTCGTGTCAGGGGTTAATCGAACTATCAGGATATTTAATTGAAAGTAAAGTCGTTGTGATTGAATTGTTCTTTATATACATGATAATGTTTATGTTCATATATTTATGTTCTTTCGTTTTGTATTATGTCTATCTTTTGTTTTAATTTTTTTTCTGTATTCTTAATATGTGTAACAGTTTTGTCTGATCCTGAATGAATGATACATTATTTCGGTAACCTGTCCGTCCGTCCATTCGTTCATTCATTCAGTGTCGTCAGACGTATCTTATTGGCAATTAGCAATTCATATATCATTGAGCGTGCGGCTGGTACAGACTTAAAAAGTACTCGGCCACTACTTTAGTCAGTTAGTCATTGTTTAGTTAGATAATACATACTTCGAAGGTCACCTTGAACCGCATGCTGAATCTCCCATCGAATATCTACCAAATTGAACTTGGTTTCGAAGAGTCGTATAAAATCTGATCGATTACCGTTCAACTCGTTGCTGCTGCGTCTGATCTCGCAGAAGATGCATACGTAGCAGACGGTGATGACGAGCAGGGGTACGAAATACATGGCGCACACGCAGAACACATTGTAGGCGACTTCGAGGCGCAGGCTCGGAAATGCGTCGAAGGCTACGCACTGCTCGAACCCGGCCACGTAGGGATGACGCATTACCCGGAACACTGCGCTCTGTGGGGAAACACAATTAAATTTGGTTAGGCTAATATTTTATTTATTAATCCTCAGTCACTTTCTATCCGTTGCTGGATAAAGGCCTCTCTAATAGCACGCCGCTGAGTTCAATTTTCAGCTCTTCGTTTCCAACCGATGCCAGTCGCTTTGCGAATATCGTTAGTCCACCGAGCTGGATGGCTCTCTGTATCAGGTAATGATATCTTATTTAATTTACCACGATCATCAACACAAACCTCTCTTACTTTAACTTACAAGCGATCTGGATAGTAGCCGCCAGGCCTAGCCAAAAATTTTGATATGACGATGAGATTCTTCTAAAATTTTCCTCCTTCGGAAGACACGTTAAGCATTTCTTCCCTGTTGCTGTCGGTAACGTAAATCAAATTTCGTCAAAGCTCTTACAAGCGATTGAAAAACATTTAACAGACGTTTGGATCAGTAATGCGTAACTCGATCAGTTTGCACTGAACCAGCGTGGTAGGGTATATTTCTGCCATCAATTCCCAGCAGTGGGGTGTAAAAATGGATGTATAAACAGCTTACGTCAATACCAAGAACATTTGAATCGTTCCACTGTTAAACGAGCAGTATCTCAGAATCTGTCACGTGTTGAGGGAGTGCCTTTGAGATTTAATGCAATTTCCTTTTCAAAATTACCTGTTTACCTCTGATGTATGGTGGGACACTGATGTATTCCCTGTTAGTAGCGGGTAAATAAATTTCAGCTCGTCGTCTTTCACGTCGTCGTCTTTGAGTTGAGATAAAGTACCTACGTTAAAAATATGTAAGTATTTGCTTTGCGAGCAAGTTAATGGCAGACCGAGAAGCTTGTAGACAATCTTAAATCGAATTAATAAAGTAAATAGATTTTAAGAGACAAACAAATCTAACCAGTTTACCTGCTGTGGCAACTTAATTGACTTTAACAACTTCTTGACACGTGATTGGCACACGGGCCAAGTAAATATGTTGTTAACCTTGTTAACATTTTGTAAACTTCGTAGGTTTACTACGAGTAATATCATTTGCATACGAAATTTTGCGTATGAAAATTTATATATGTTATTTGATTAAATGTGTTCCAGCATAATTCATGCAGACTCACGGAGTAACGCGACAGTCTTTGCCGCATAACGCTGCAATCGGTGTAAGTTCAAGAAGAAGGACCTCGTATAGGTCCCCATCTAGTTAGTCATCACGCGAAAACTTACCTTAGTTAATCCGGTACAAATTTAATCGGTTGCGGTAATGAGTCTGTTCGTTCGGGGGTGCTAAGTTGGATTTTCAACCAAAATATATATTTGGGAGTGAACTATATTTCTTGAAGTGAAGAGAGCAGCAAATCAGCAGTTACAAGTGCTCATCGACTTTTGACAAGACTGTTCGAAGCGGAAGTCAGCGGGTAGCTGCTGGATTCAGAAAGTGCAGGACCGGTTGGAGTGACGTCGATTAGGGGAGGTCTATGTCCAGTAGTGGACATAGAGAGGCTGACGATTATAACGATGGCGATGTCCGAATCGGACTGTTAGTGTATTGGCGGAGTATGTAGTAAGGAACACAATAATAGATTACTTTTATTAGATACATGTGGCGCAGCCTTCGTCCTGGCTCTTCTATATTGTCATTTCTTTTGTTCATAACGGATTAATAACAAAAAATATGCAAATTTCTATCTAAAACTACCACTTTTCTTCTTGATAAAATGTATGCTATGTTTGTTCTGTGGTCATTTATCCATCCATTAGTATGGATTTGTGTAACCACTTTCATGTAATAAATAATCAATATTTTCTACTTGTGTAATGTTTCATTCAATAAAAATGTTTCTAGAACTCTCCGTGCAGTTCTATTTAATCAGATAATCCTGCATAGATCTAATAATTCAACCGTTTAATTACTTTCGCTGCGCAACTGCACTAATATAAATGGCTTTCCGACTTAGATCTGGAGATTGGCATTTTTCTGTTTCCTCACAATTTGCGGTACTTCGAAAAATGATTTTGATATTGTAGCTTACGACATTTAGAGCATTAAAATACAGTTATCGAAGATATGCGATATACAGACACTTTTTGAATAGTAATAAAGCAATAAATATGTTAGAGAAACTTAGAATCTGTTGTCGAACTAGTCAGAGCCTTTAGTGAGGTGACCAGACTAGTAATTAACAGTAGGAAAAATTCTCTTGCTTATCACATAGAAACAAAATATTTGTCCTTGGTGCCAATCGAACCTACACCCTCGATTCAGCAGTCTGGGTCCCTAACCATTGAATCAAGTAAGTTTTAGTTGGATTACGTCATTTTTTCCTATTTTAAGGAAACTCCTAACGTACATTTTTTTCTTGCTTTCCTTTCGATATACGACCCTTCAGAAAAGTTGAATTCCGGACAAAAATATTAAGGTTTGCGTTCTGGGTCTGGTTGATTATTTTCCATTTTGTGTGATCACATGAACAAGGGAGCAAGGAATACTAGGGATACACTATTAATATCACATATCTGCTCACATCAAACAAAATCACGACTATAAAAAGGAAGGAAGAATATTTGAAATTATCAAGTGTAATTTCGCTGACTTTGATTTAGACTGCCTTGTTGGTCGCGCGGTTGCAAGTAAGTACAAATAAAAAATGAAAAAAAAATTTAACATCGTCTTTACGTCTTAATCCCCGAAAGGATAGGCAGAGGAGTGCAGTGCACTCCAACCTTTCAACAGTTATGTTTAAGTTCCACAATGGAGCAGGCGCTGAGCCCATTGCTGTACATCGGGCACAGATCCAGACTTCGAGTCACTACTATAGAATTTCTACCCGAGCCGGGTTTCGAACTCAGGACCTCGCGATCTGCAGTCGCGCTTTGTAACCATTCCATCAACGAGGCAGTCAATTTGAAGAAACCAAGAAATGGTTTCACCGGTTATTGCTGTGTGATCATTTGATTGATAGACCGCAATTTTACCGTCTAACAGCAAAAAATTAACTTCTATAATTTATGTTATAAACGTAACATCACGTCTGTAATTCCCGAAGGGGTAGGCAGAGCAGTGTAGTACACTCCCACGTTTCACCAGTTACGTTTACGTCACATGGAATAGGTGTTGAGCCTATTGTCA
>DWJK01000961.1:0-18770 GCA_018248815.1 Croniades pieria auraria | reverse complement strand
GCTTCTACTACGAAGGAGCGCTTGGCAGCCTAGCACGGCGCGGAGGGGGGCGCGGAGGCGGGCGTGGCGGTTTACTCGAAATGAAAAAAAAAAAATTTTTTCTTCAAAAAGACTATCAGACAGATTCAAACAAGTTGCAAGAGTCCCTGTACTACGTTTTAATTGTTTTGCTTTTTCTCAATTGCTTAGCTGCTGTATCACCGTCGCTTGGACTGGGAGAAGCTCAGATGGAGCTCATTCCACGTTTAGAATGTGTTTATGCAATTAACATAAACGAGTTGTGTGACTATGCAGCTAATAAATGGCTGTGTGTATATGTAAATGTATATGTGTATGTGTATATGAATGTTTATTTGTTTGTGTGTATATAAGTGTGTGTCTGTAAAGGTAAAGTCCGTTTTCCGCGTGTCAATTGTTTTGCGGAACGAGTTGATAAGTTTAAAAAGACTTTCTTAACGAAAAAGTTTCCTGTTAAGATGCGAATACCATTTATGTAATAATAGTAATAATGCAAATTTATTGTTTGATGAAAAGCAACAATTAAAACAAAGGAAAGAAATTATATATTTTCATATATCTTTCAACATTATAAATAATTAGCGGCCCGGTACGTGCTTCGCTACGAATAAAAGTGAAAATTAAATTTGCTTTAATCGAAGCACGTCCAAAATGAAATGACTGCATGAATCACATAACAACATGTTTACTGCCAACGTTGAAAAAAGTTTACATTTGACAGCACAATCTCCATCTGAAAAAAGGTTCAATTTGACAGTAAAAACCCCGTTTACAAATACAAAAAATGTGATAAATGAAGAACCGCTCTACCGATTTTGTGCAAACTTTACATAAACCATCTACTAAATAGTCCGAACAAAGCCTAAGCATTTGGTGTGGATAGGTGAGCCCGGTCTTGAGTTATAAAATTACGACGAAAAGTGGCATTGAGTTTTATATATATAGATATATTATATATATAACTATAGTCTATAACCTCAAATTCAAAATAAATTTCAACGAGAAGATCAGGTTACAAATAAATACAAAACATTCGGAGCATTGTTTAATTGCTTAAATATCGATAAATGTATGCATTTCATTTCTGTTCTTCACTATTTGTAACTATACAGAACGTAATCTGTTTTAAACCATACAAGAATAGCATATCAATCTTCGTAACACATTCAAAGCCAGTGATGTGAATTATTTGAAATACATGTACTTTAAACACAAATACAAAATGAAAAATACCTATTTTTATTTTACATTTTATATACTTTTTTCGAACTGTATTTAGTACTTTATTTGAAATACTTTATATAAATATTATTTTAATTTACTTATCTTATTTTTCATTCTTAGCTTCAAAAGATATGGATACGGCTAAAAAAACTTTATGATGCAGCCATGGCAAAATGCCAAGCAGTTTGGAATCTATGTTCAAGGTCTCCTAAAGCCTGTGATATCTATCTAGAATCAACTAGAAAATCCCCTAATTCTTCCTCCCAACACGTTGGAATTCATATTATAATTGCATTCAAGATCTACTGGCAGTAAAGGATACCCTAAGTGGAACTTTAAAGAAGCTAGGATTGGTCATTTTTAAAGAAATTGAAATCCAATTTCTTCATTAATACATAAACTGTTCAAAGCCTATTGCTGATGACATCAGAAGTTTAGAAGGTGACAAAAATACTTAAACGGATGTCTTATACCAGAACTAATGAGAAGGCAAAGAATTTTAAGCAGTTTGCAAATGGATAACCCTACATACTGTGACGTATTGATAGAAGTTATTAAATAAAGTCTTAAGAGGCGTCTTGAGAGATTTTATAAATTAAAGTGAGCCAAAAGCAGAAGATGGCATAATAGCATCCATATCTTATCCCTTTTCCAGAATGAAATGGGTGCAAAAAGCCAACAGAAAATACATTAAAGAAGTATTTGTTCCAAAAGTGAGAAAGATAAAACAACAAGACGAGAAGAGTTCCTAAGTCCAACATACTGACACTAATAAAAAGGAGGTAAGGGCTGAATCTTATTAAATGTTTGTGGAGGTCTCTAATATACTAAATACTTGTATTAAAATCAGTTAAATAGTAATAAAATATTTTATTTGGAAAACATATTTGAACGTTACATATTTTGCATTTTGTATTTAAATACTTTTAATAAACAACTTTTTCACACTTATATAAACATTTAGAACAAGAAAAACGAACGATCATTTCACGAACAAACATTTCATTAAGATCATATAACCTATAACTAATACTACACTACGAAGGCACGTCAGTATACGTCATAAAGCTAATTATACGAATGATGCGAAACAATAACAATAAAACCTACATAACCATAATGTCATAGTAATTTAAAATGTCAGGTTGAAACCGCCATCTTTGATTTCCTGCTTACAACTCGCAAGTATCAGCGCATAATCCTATAAAAAATATGCAAAATTATACATAAAATAAACATTTAAATATTGAGGTTGCGTGGAAAGGAACGGTGTATCATAGTAGACCACATTAATTAATGCGTGACGTCATTAAGTGAAAGGTCAATCGTCATAACAGGCAGCCATGAAATCCAACTTATCCTGACTTTACTTTTAAAAAAACAATCTGGACACGACATATTTTATATCTATTTACAAAGTGAAGTAGGACAGGAAACAGAACCCAAAACTTTTATTTTTCTGATTACTTCTCCACACGTAAAATGGAACGGAAATATCTCTGGTAAAAGTATTTTTATGTTTCTCATAATTCCAGAGGAACAGAGGCGCCGCGGCACGTAACATAATTGTTCCTTCCGTACAGGATGAATAAAATATTGTTTCCAATAACGAAATTATCAAAGAAATTACTTTTTCAAATTTTTAAATATTTTTATACTCACTTGTAGCATTCGTATTCGTATAAAATAGGTATTAATGAAGGTACACATATACGACTATGTGGGCTTTCTACTATTCAACTTCCTTTTAGAAAAATGCCACCCACGACTAAGACGAACTCTACATGCTAGGACCATATAGCTGAAAATATGAGTTGCCATCCATCATCACCTTTGTAGAAGTCCCGGTAAAGACATTCATAAAGAACACCAATTTGTACCTTTGCAATTTGTGTCCAATGAGCTTAAAATAACAATGTAGCAGCGCTGAAGAAATATAAACACAAAATGTCAAAATGTACAAATTAAAAAAGTAAAGACAGGATAGAGCTTAAAAAAGTAATCGTGTTGAAGTATCACTTCCGATGAACATGTTGGAAGAACCGTCCTATTGACTAACTACCATTTAAATTTCATTCAATATCTATTCAGTGTCAACTAATAAAATATGAACAACAACTACTGAAAAATTGTATAATCGATTTAATATCGATAATGATAAATTCGATAGTCACTAGTGCATGTGTAAGCTTCTATTAAAATCACTTGCGCAAATTCTCCCTAACGTCCTAAAATGTCCTCGTCTCGTTAAGAGATCCTCAAACAGATTAAAATTTATTGACATTAAAAATAATGCTTAAAAGCAATTCAGTCATCGACAACGCGTTAACGATAAACAAAATGTAAAAGAAACACGACTCTAAGCTTAGCAACATAAATGTGAAAATACACATTCCAGTAAAAGTCCGAACAGCAAATACCAGATTGAGATAAATTCCTATTTAAGGTATTCATAAAAAATATAACGTAGTATATTATTGGCATAATTTATGTTGCAAAAACTCTTTGATAACGTGTATTTTCTAAGGCTGTTGAACCTGGCTGATATTTGGTCACCCAATTTTGCGTTTTCTCGAAGAAAAATTATCATTGACATACAGAATAAAAGTGAACACATGTACTGATCATTAATTCTCAATAGCAAATGCAATATCATATATTTTTATGCCAGTTTTAATTACAAGACGGGACATAAAACGTAAGACCATTTTCGAACCGAGTTTAAAATCAGTACGTGGTACCCAACCGGTAAGTAATTTTTAAGTTATGTACGAACTTCAGAAATTGTGAGAAAATAGCCTAAAGGGCTAGAATCATATGGGCATATAAATTGGGCAACACATTGTAACCAGCAGTAATAACCTCAGCAAGGAATCTAATATCAAAAACAACTGGCACAAATTTGATAACACAATCGTTATACTACTTACTAATATCTCTATATACATATATATACAGATATATTAAAAAATAAAACGCATATATAAACTATGCGCTACAAAACTAATGTCGGTAGAAACAAAAATGACCTCGAAACGGCAGAAACAGACATTAATTTCCCATCAGTTTCTGTTTTAAAATGCACGTAGCATCTATTAACTCGCATCGTTCATCATGCAGTCGCAGCCACGTGCGGGAGTTCACGTAAATCATTCGTCTCTTTCCCTCATACGTGGTCAGAGAGAGACAAATGTACCATAATATAATTACTGTTTCAACGACGTTTGTTAAACACCTGTATGTCTACAAACTGTTCTACAACTTTCTATATACTACTTTGTATGACTTTTCTTTGTACTGAAACCTATATTTTAGTACATCGTACTATGAAAGTTACCAATAAAGTTTAAGTTATAAAAATAAATATGAGTGAATATAATTAATTGTATTTTATCCATTTCGACAACAACGATAGAAAGAGAGACTATTTCATGGAGAAAGTATCACAGAACAAATTCACAATAGTACTAGTAATTTGGGAAACATTAAGTAACAAAAGTTAAGTATGAAACAAATTGTGATATCTTGAAAAGCTCTATAAATATGCATAATAATATAGAGTATTAAAGCCTTATGAATATTTGACACACAAGAGTGCAGCGTAATATTGACAAACTAATTATAAACACGTACACACACACACACACACACACAAAGCAGCATATAACGGAATTATATTAAAGCAATGAAATATCACTATAACATTGACTCGCATAACACCATCGAGATGGTGCTTTAACGATATTGATCGCTATGAAAACTTATCCAATTAAGCGATAATAGTATTTAAGTGGACGTAATAAAGACGAAAATTCATATTGATGAAATGTAACAAGAAAAAAAAACATGCAATTTATATTATATTATTGTACTTCTGCAACACTGACCGTGTCTCAGCACCTTTTAAAAACAAAAGTAATAGATTTTATAGACTTGTAATTATGAAACGAAATATCAACTACATTTATATAAAATTACATCTCGTTATAATCACTAATTAACCAAGTAACTATCTTTTATTTTACCAATATAAAAAATTATAGTAATTAAACTATATAGTGTATGCACTAGACACCAAATCCGTATGTGGCGGTGTTAATGCATAAAGACCCAATATTGATCGTGGCAATATTGACAGAGAAATTAATTGCAACATTGAGACATGCGCATTAAGTTGCTATATTTCTATAGAACACTTGCCACAAATAAAGGCAAGTGGTATGACATCTAAAAAAATATTCGACGTAACATATAGTGACATTCGGTAACAAGAGTGATATACATGAAGTGTGACTTTAACAGTGACGAGTCTTTACCGGTAATAACGTTAATCAAATATTAAAGAGGCCTTGAAAACATATGGCGAACGAATTCGATGCGAATGTATCGAAGGGTTTCTTCCGTACATTAAAAAATAGCAAAACAAAGTGAATCGTTGCGAAAATACAAAAGTGACGTACATTTATATATACCATACTGACGCTATATCAATAAAATATTTAACAACGAATATTGTCAAACATACTCTACACGTCAAACGAAGTTAAACGTTAAACAAAATAAAAGTTTAACGTGTTATATTGACTACGTTATATTGAAACAATATGTCAGAATCAATTTTAGATCACAAATCTCCTTTTCATACAGAACTTTTAATAAGTAATGAGTAAAATAGATTTTTTTTAACACACTATAATATAAAAATAAAATAGCAACCATATTTCAATTAAACTATTCCTAAAAACACTATAAACACCCTGTAGTATACATTCCATATAACATCAAACGTCTATTCGTTCGACAACCGCATACATGATGTGATTTTCAAGATAAAGGGGTAAGGGGGCATTTTTTTCTTTAATTTTACATAAATTTATAATGGCAGTACGAAGTCAGTTACAAATAGAGAACACGATTAATGGATATAAAAAAGTATTAGGAACAGTGGCGATAAGTAGTGACATCAAATTCCATTTTTAAATAGATGAGTTACAAAGTTTAAGGCCAGTCCCTATACAGCTCTTGTCCTCACCGCTTCTCCTTGTATCCTCCACCACACTTCTGACAAATCTTATTTTATGAATGCAACCTTTCCAATTATCCTCATTAAAGGATGTATGAATTTTAGTAACATTAAAAATAAAATATAAAACTTTCATACATTTTATAAACATTTTGATTACTAGCACCTTATATTCAAAAAATACACTGTTCGTAGATACAATAATCAAATTGATAAAGACAAATGAGCACACATAATTCGATGTTATGAGAAAATAATATAATATAAAAAAATGCAAGTTATTATGAACTAAAAGTATATAAGAGCAGTTAATAGAAAATCTCATCATTAATTTCTTATCGCGAACATCACTTTGACGCTATTGCAATTGTTCACATACGTGTGTAAATTAATATAATTGTGTCTATCTTGGCTAACTTCGGACATCTTTTGGTTTAATTTGTGTCATGTCACGAATGTTATCTGAAAATTAGTCATGGTATGGAGACGCCATGACGTCACATATCGCCGCTAAGCCCCTCCCCTGCTCCCTCCACCCAATAACAATTGCATACCACGAAATAACACTTAGAATATTAAATGTTTTGAACAACTGCAGACAAATGTTACTCAAATGATATACATAAGCTTATTTAGAATCAAAATAATTTCACACCTGTCCGAGTAAAAAATCCAAATGTTTGGGTAGTCAAAGTAAGAAAAAAATCTGGCAAAGAGGTTTTCAAAATGAGTAAATTATAAAATTATTCATTAAAATACAAGATTTATTCTTTATTCAAATTACGTAACAGTAATCTCATGTTTGTCTACTTAGTATGGAATGCCCTTGAACTGACGGCCTTTTATAAAAAAATAAGTAAACCAGTGCTTGGGGAGACACGAAACGACAACTAAGGTGCAATTCGCTTTGACATTCCAATAAACGAATCTAAATGTACTGAGACATTGTACAATTTAAACGTAAATATAACACATTGAGCATATTAAAAACACACACATAATACATAGGAGTAAATAAACAATCATATTAATATTACAAATGCAAAAGTAATTCCGTAAGTCAGTCTGTTACGATTTTAGCGGTGAGCCGTTGCGCCAATTCTGATTGAATTCGGCATAACGATAGTTTTAAGCTTGGGGAGGTACGTATATGCACTTTTTTGTTACTGGTATCAACGAAACAAATTTTAAAAAATCTACAGGTTGCTAAATGCGAAAGATTTTTTTAGTGAAATATATTTAACATATATTTTTAAAATAAATCTCTGGATGCATTACCAAACAGAAATATGACCCGATCAGAATGGATTTTAATGCATAAAGGTTACATAAATTTACTCCAATCGATTAAATCGGAACAAATATTCGAATTTTAAGATCAAGAAAGATTCAAAGAAGAAAAGATGTGTTTCACGAGTGATGAAATCCATTTATCATTCAATTCAGAGATGGATGACCAGCTGATTCAAAAGAAAACAATTACTGACATCCAGTTTTTAACAAATTTTGTTTGGTGTTTTCTTACAAAATCACTCAACATATATATTTATACTGTTGTTTAAACAAAATAATAACAATACGATCTCATATATTTTTAAAGAAATAAAGTCTTACGCATAGGATATGTTACTATCGATCGAATGCTTAATTCATATGTAACAATAATCGTTAGCACCGTATAAATGAGAGCTCACGATAGAAAAATATCTAGCGCCTTAACTACGAAAAAGAACATTCTAGAACGACTAGTTAGTTGTTCTAGAATATTCTTTTGGAGGTTAAAAAAGATTAAGTAATTCCCTCGTATAAACTTAAAACTAAGCATGAAAACGCCTAGAAACTTCTCCATGTCATGTCTACATGTGGTAACTATATATTTTGGTAAGGGACAAATCTGTGTAGAAAATCATGTCTTATGATTGTCCGAAAATAAAACACAAAAGCTTTAATATCTTCCAGGCCTCCCGGATTGGTGCGAGCGACCCGTGCCCAACAGTGGGACATAAAAATATCCCAGTCATTTTCGTTGCGAACATCAATTAAAATTTTGGATAAATAATTGTTCATTATTTTCTAATTAAACGCCAGTACAACAAAATGAAGTTTTTTATGTACATATATCGCCTTTCATCACAGTGAAATCAACAGGTTATAAACCGACATTGGAATGTCAAAATCATTTCACATGTAATTAATGTAAAAACCTACATTAAACTCACTGAAATATCATTTAGGGAACAACGAAGACAATATTATAATTGCACGTGCATATGTATGAGCACGTTGCACAAGTTTTACTATGGCGCCATTAGATTTGCGTAACCCAACCATGACAAGAGTTTCACAACTTTACAATTCAGTACAACTGCGTTCTATGCGTTTACGTTTGTAAGGATAAGCGCTAACTGCGACTATTTCAAAGAGTTCAAAAATCCATGCCGCCATGTTTAACGGACACCTTCATTTCTAAGGCGGCAAACGCATCGACTGTCGCCGTCAATAAGACCATTAACGCGATATGATAAACGCACTGCAACAAATCCAATCACAATATCCGCTCGCTCCGAGAAGCTCACACTGGCGGCAACAGGGCATTAATATCAGTCGTGTTTTTCACAAAGTGCGGCCATTCCTTAATAATGTCAAACACTTTATCGCCAGGACTCAACGTGGACATGAGTTGTCTGTGAGCCAGCAGCTTGTAGTCCTTGGCTACTTTGCCCAGCGCGACGCCTTGCTTGATCAGCTTCTCGCAGGCCTCTATCTGCTGTTTCGGCGGTGAGTCGTAGTTGAAGGTGCCGATGAACGCGATGCCTATGCTGTACTTGTTGTAGCCCTTGGTATGGGCGCCCTGGTAGTCCCACCCGCGCCCGTAATACACGGACCCGTCGCCGCCCACCAGGAAGTTGTAACCGATATCGAACCAACCACGCGACTCCACGTGAAACGACTGGATCAGACGAACTCTTAATACGCACATACTCTGGAATTTAGAAATTATAGAACTTAGTGGTGATAAAAGTGGCAAACTGATGTGCAGGTTGTGTGGTGATATGTGGTGAAGCTGGACGCGGCCAGGTGAGGACGGCCGCTCATGGGGGGAGGTCTGTTTGCAGCAGTGAACTGAGATAAGCTGATGATGTGTATGTGTTTGATAATGATATATTACAGAATATAATAGACCAAGTCTGTTGTGAGAAACGAATGAATCTGATAGCAAGAGAACAAACTTATCGCTAACCGTGAGGATCTAATGCGAATGGTCCGATTGAACATAGGAGCACAAACACTGAGAACATCCGCGCACAATAACACTGACGTCATCTCAGATAATATTTGGTATCCTTTCCGAACAAAACGATAGAAGACTTTGTGCTATACATAAAATTCATATAAACGAGTGAAAAATGTACAAGCGTCAGGAATGACGCGTTTAAATCGTTGTTAGTATTGACTTTCACTGTTATACATTGTTAAACACGTTCCAGTAAAACATGTAAGGAACACAAATTGCGAATATATAATACAGAAACAACTCATGTGAACCAACACTTACATATATTACCCGATGAACAAATATACGGCGGTAAGTCATTAATGTCCGCGGAATGAATATTAAATCCTAACATCTCAACGCAAACAACAACAAAAAAACTATTTTTATTATTTGTATTTACGATAATTCAAAAAATACTAATAAAAGAACAATAATTAATTAATTAATAATTAATAAATTGAATGGCCGTGTAGAAACAAAACATTGCAAAACACAAAAATATTCACACTTCCGGAGTAGCGTTCATCGACTTATCACAACTGGTTTTACCAGAGATTGCCTCATGGCCTACATGTACCTATCACTACGTATGCAA
The DNA here is from genome assembly GCA_018248815.1 of Croniades pieria auraria. Taxonomy (NCBI): domain Eukaryota; kingdom Metazoa; phylum Arthropoda; class Insecta; order Lepidoptera; family Hesperiidae; genus Croniades; species Croniades pieria. The sequence goes on along the minus strand of DWJK01000961.1, from coordinate 8,633 downwards.
TACTAAAACGAGCTTCACTTGTCACAAACCAGCTTTACATAATCACGCCAAGACCCTTAAGGGGCAGGCAAAAAGCACCGAATGAGCTGACATACTACAACAATGAACACTTTCTTCATACATGAAATAAATCAATAACTGAATCAAAGGCAATTGCACAAATTATCAACGTGCTATGAGGGCGTCTAATAATTCGATCCCAAAGAAAGCATCAATAAAGCTCAGTTATCTCATATCAGGAACACTAATATGCCACATTAGTAGCATATTCAGCATTCAACGAACGATACTAAACGTTTTAACGGGGATGCCGTGGAAATAAGGCGTTAATAATAATAATAATACTTCGCACGCAGGCGGCTTATGCTATGACGCACAAAAATGCAAAATCAAATCACATGTGTAAACCGGATGTTTCCCACACGCAACGGGAAATCTCAAGTTTCAAAATAGTATAGTTTATTGTATATCTAAAACCCACAAAAATAGACATTTAGAGAGAATTTACCCTGACAATGTCACCTATAAATCGTAAAGCCGTTTGTTTTTTTATATTATCGCTACTTTCCATGTGATCTCTTATTCTATTCTATGTTATTGTTATATGTTCACCCCAAGTCCCTTACGCGGTAGGCATCTCTGCGGTGCTCTCGCACCGAATATCAAATGTCCTTGCATACCTGACGTGTTTCTTCTACGTGCATAACTCTCCTCATCACGCACGCAAGTTTAGGAAAGTTATGACATCCCCATTAGTGTTATCTAACTTGTTTGGTCGAGATAGGTCAGTCTCAACCACCCTGGGCAAGTGCATCCATCAACGATCACATACTTCTTCCATATAACAAACCGTACAAATTGAAGGTTAAAGTTACCAACCTGAGTTTTACAACTCTCTGTAGCTGTATGGGTAATTATGACCCACGGCACTGGCAGCTTCAGCTTGTCCAGCTCGCCCTCCACGGGCTGCGCGAGCCAATCAGTCCTCGACACTATGCGCAAGTGGTCCGGTGCTATTATTAGTGGATCTCCTGGAAACGTAACGCACTCATGACACGATGCACATAAACAGATAAGATTAGTTATTGTATCAGTTCGACCACACTTGCTACTGTATTGAATATATTCATTAATTTATCCTTTATTGTTTTTAACAAGGGCGGACTTAATAGGCATTTTCTACCATTTAACCGGTATATGACAAAAATTTAGAATGGGCGCCTAATATTCCTTATTTTTAAGTTGCTCAAAAATACCGTATAAAAGAATATCTTCAATAATCTGTTACGCCGCTCCGGACTTAAGTTTCGCAAAGTCATATGTATTTAACTTGAACAGATATATATGTATATACTCGACATATACAAATATATATTTACACCTACTTTCCATACGAGCAGACAGAGATTAAGGGCCGCTACCCTCCACGTTCTAAACAAACTTCTATCGCGTCTTCTACTTTCATCAGTCGTTATAAATCCTTAAAATTTATTTGTCTACTAATGGTATTAGTTAATCTATAAGAACACATATAACAGAACGTTTGTTTTTTAACAGCAGTCAAAAGAAAAATGTTGTATGCGCATTGAATAAAGTTTGTAGACTCTGTGATTCTTACACACGATCAGACGACCAGTAAACATATACATATATTAATACATACTTATATGGATTTTATACACCCATACATCGAAATACTTGTGCTAATCACACAAATACATTCTGGCTGGACATCGAACCCACGTCCCCCGTATAAGATTTACTAACCACAGGACCAAGGGATCAGGACTTTACCGACCCCATGCATGGCTTAATAGAGATGGACAAATTAATTATTGACAACATTTATGTATTCAACTCTGGCAACCAATAAAAGGTTCAAACCCTGTATGAGTAAGACGAAGAGAATGGTAAAGTTTTCGCTTTTATCACAAAAGACGAAGAAAATGATGATCAGCGACCACGATTGAAAGACCAGTGAGAACGTAGAAACTTTTCGACTCCAGTTTAAGTTCCACGTCAAACATGTATTAAGCCCTGCTATATGTGAATAATTAATCTTTCATGGTTTATCACATTTTCAATCTCATAAAAAAAACTACATACATAATAAACAAAAATAAACACATTCCAATCCATGCACGACATAAATTATGAAACCAAATTTTATTTGAAAATGACAACATGCTTGTTTGATAACTCGGATCAACTCCCGGGGACTTTTTCAATCGACTTGGTAACGGCCTGTTATGAAACCAAATTTTGAGAATGATCACATGCTTTTTTTACCCGGGACAGTCCCCACGGGACTTTTACGGTTTATTTGTACGTCTTGAAACGAAATTTCATTCGAGAATGATAAGATGCTTCTTTGATAACTCCGATCAGTGCCCAAGGGGGTTTTACAATATATACATAACTGTCTACTTTCACAGTAAATACTTTAATCTGTCTGAAACAAAAATTTCTTATCAAATGTTCGTGCATCTACGAATTAATGCGAGTTTGGTGATTCAATAAATTCCTCTTTTACATATACGTTAAGATACGTTGAAGTACCGTTGAAGTACCGTTGAAGAAATAAATTTTTCGTTCTCGTAATGATACCATTAAATTGTTAGTATCATGGCACTATGCTTTTTATTAGGCGACTCGTTTAATGCATATCAAACAACACGAATCGATTCAGTTTTGTTCACATCCAGCGTTCCCGAAATGAGAGATCAAAACATACATATCTTCACGCCAAGTCCCATACGGGGACTTCACAGGGCAATGAAACTTCAATGAGTAACAGATCTGACACATTATGTATATGAATTTTTGAATATAAATGTTCCGTTAAATTTCTATTATTGTACCGCGTATTAAGTGTTGTGGTTTAAAACAACAATGGCAGCAAGCGTGTGCATGCAAATCCGTACCTTGCTTGTTGCATATCGTGCAAGACTTGGCCAAGCAGTTCTCGTGAAACGAGCAGTTCTCCTGCACACACGTCCGCTGATCGCTGGACGTCTCCCTTGTTAGTAACAGGTGCGATATCAAAAACAGTATTAATGGTAACAGGATGATCGTTAATAATATAACTTGAAAGTTGTCAGAACAATACCCCACCACCATTGAATTTGCTGAAAGAAAAATAAATAAAACAACGGTTATTTATGTTATATGATCATTTAACAAGATCTGACACAAATGATTGAAACTGTCTAGCTGAGAACAAACATTGTTACTGATGTTTTAATTTTTTTTTTAATAACCAACTTGGTTTATGGTAATAACATCTGAATCATAGCTGTGATTTAGGCGTTCTTATTAAAATAACAATTATTATGATATAATAATAAAGTTGATATTCATTCCAATAACCATAAGCTCAATTAAAATGTAAATGGTATTTATAGAATCTGTAACTTATATAATTTTAATTAATGTCCATTAATTAGGATATTAAAGAAAAAAACTGACGGTAATGACATCGAAAGAGCTAAAATACTGTACTACATCAGATTGTAATACATGGAACACAAGATAATTTCTGTCATTACAATCCTATTGAATGCTAAGTATGAGAGTGTGATATATTAAAATATATAACAGCCACTTGAACTTATCACCAGTCCAAACAGAATAATGTTTATGTCTCTTTATGTCTCAGTAAACAATCACAACTTGCACGATGCAATGACATCACCAATCCAGTTACAATGATAAATGCAATAAGGGCTTAAGTACAAAATGTATCAGAATTATAACATAGTGTCACCAATAAACTACAAAATTCAAATTTGTTCAAAGTAAGAATTCACACCAATATATTACAATGAAGCAAAACAAATTATTAAGTCATTTGTTGACAAAGTAACATTACCACATTATTTTTTAAAGCCTATGACAAGGGCTTTATTTTGGTAATAATCTAGCAATAATAAATAAATGATTAATATGAAAAATTAAAACATTAATTACTGATGAGAAAGCACTGGTTTCAATAATCAAGAAAAAGATAATAAGAAAGGTGTAGACAAGACAAATATTATGAGAAAGTTATTATTAATAAGTGCGGGAATTTATCAATCAAGGTCATATCACCAATGACTTTAATCAATGTATACCTGTATCGCTGAAGTCAGTCGAAGGTACAGATGTAGTGTTCTGGGGATCATTTTTATTCTGCACCACAAGGATTATGGCTATTAAACTGCCTATAACAGTTACACATATCGCAGCTAGTACTACCTTGTGCCACACAAGAATTTGATGTTTCCCCACAGCTGAAAATAAAATATTAATAAAACATCAAACTTAGCTTTTACAACATCAGATCATCGATAAATGTGGTATTTTCCATGTGAAATGCAAATACACCACAAAATTCGTTAACATTCAATATTTCTGTTACTATATCCTCATAAATTTGATTACAATCAAAAATTTTGGATAAACAGTCTTGTAGTCTTACCAGAATTGGTAATATAAGTACACCATCTCTCTACTTTTGTAATATTTGTGGTGAATATGAGTGGCTCAGTTCATCAAATAGCAACACAATTTTAATTTATCGCCATCCATAACACATAGAGTACTCTGAACTTTTCTTTAAAACTATTGAATATCATTCTTCAATTGCAATATGCATTCAATTGACTTCAAATTGCATTCTTACGATCAAAGTTCATTCTTTAAATTGGGAATTGATTGCATTGTACACCTTGTTTTTAGCAAATTTTTAACGACTATATGTGATACTGCATCATCTGTTCAATACAAAAATTTACCATTTACCTTAACCAAATTGTCTGCAAACTTATATATTGAACAACAACGAATGAACGAATGAATAACAATGAACAAGGACAGATATAAAAGACATTAAAATAAGTGTTTTAACATGGATTATTACTATAAAATTTGAATCGTTGTTCTATGTAGTACTTCTCTGTCAGTGTTTCAGTTAAATTATAATCCAATTAATACGTTTTGTTTAAACCAAAAGTGCATTTTAAATTCTATATTGGGTGGAAATATCACTTACTGGTCTGCTAGTATTATATATACTACACTATTTACACTATGCAGCGAAGCATTTATATTGTTTGTAGAAAGAAAGGTTCATTCCATATCTGATAATTGAAAAAATGTAACTAAAGTGAGAGGGATGATTGAGGATAGACAAGATACCGGGCAATGGGGGAGTGAGAAGTCACTGAAACCCATTAGTTTGTATGAAGAGAGTGATGAATGTCGAAGAAGCACGGCAGGTCTGTAGGGACAGAGATATTTGACATTCAGTACCCTCTACCTACCCCATAAGGTACCTGGTGTAGAGAAATGTTGGTTTATAATAACGTCAAGTTCATGCTAGGTTGGTAATCTTAAATATAAATATAGGTGGTTTGTCATAAAACCTGTGATTGTTTATATATTGTTCACATTTAATATCTCTATTCTACAAAACTAGTACAGTCAGCTAAAACATGTTCCATGTAAATATATATTAATTATTAATGAAATAAAAAAAAACCTAAATCATGCCTGAAGGGGTAAGCAAAGGAGTGTAGTACACTCCCACTCTTCACCAGTTACATTTTAATGACTGTGAGTCACTACTAGAAAGTCTAAATTAAAAAAATCCAATAGTACCCAACTAATAAAACAGTAGTACATTTTCCTTACTATATGATTAAAACCAAATACAGTATGTTACAACCTTTATGACGAATATTATACAATGCTTTTCATTGGAAAACAAGAGATACTATGTGTGAAGTTAGAAAAAAGTATTTATAAAATATATACATCATAATATACAGTGACTGCCCCATTGGTAGAGTGTAAGTGCAACTGTTGATTAGGAGGACCTGGGTTCAATCCTATGTCAGTTGGGCTTAAATAATTTTTCTAGTTAGGTAAAAACTAATTCACAAGTCTAAGTGGTGTACAGGTAGTTAAGTCATCGTAAAAGGGTACATATATGTCTTAACTAAATATTCATAACTTCTGACTAACACATTGGTAACCCTTGAAGTTGCTAATGTCTTTAGGTAATGTGATCACTTACCATCGCATGGAGCGCCTGCCTGTTTACCTTGCCTTTTAATATTAAAAAGAACTGACTCACTCCTTTCATCCCTATTAAAATTAGAACTGTTGCAGCTATGATAGGACACCTTGCAAGCCAATCACATGATGTTATTTCTATTATTATAATTATCATCACACCAGGTCCCTAATAGGTAGGTATGGAACACCAAGTGTGAATTCTCTCTATCCAAGATTTTATGTGCTTCTTTTACATTCATCAACACTCTTCATAGACGAGCTGATCTTGTTATACTTAGATAGGATTCAAAAGTCAGAAATTCAAAAATTAAAGGAAAAGCATTATTTACTGGTAAGTCCATAATCCATGGTGATTTACAAGCTTTACAAAATAAGCATAAAGAAATGTCAAGAAAAAAATTACAAATATTAATATTCTTTATGAAAACATTTTTAGTTGAAACAAACTTACGTGCTGCGGTTGTTTTTTCGCGAAACGAAGCCGACGTCCCGCCGAGGTCGTCTTCCGTCCGAACATATGAACTATTGTCTAGCCCAGATTTGCTCTGTACAATTTGTTTTATCGTCACAGGTCCGTTGAAATAAGTGTTGTTACCGAACTGAACATTTTCCGAATTCGACACAGCCACGTTACCGAGAACAGGTACTGGAGACGCCTTTACCAGCCCCAATGGCACACTCGGCAAAGTGCTGACCGTCCTTGAAATTTTTTGTTTATCACATGTTTTGTCATCTTCACTGTCGCTTGGCTCTTGGCTAACTTGCAAGTCCCCTAAATCACCTTCGACTCGTAAACTCAAATTAGGACTATTACTCAATGATTCCACTTTCATCGCCATTTTACAAGCCAATCATCACATTTTGAATAGATAAACTAACTTTTATTACCATTGTGTGTTCAAAACTTGATAACACAGCAGTCAAACCTGACAACTCCGTAACTCCCTTCATTTTTGTGTCAAACTGTTATTAATTGACGTGTTGATTGCATTCAAAACTGATACAGTACTAAACCGACGTTTTATGTTCTGTTCTAACATTTTCATTCATTAAATAAACAATATATTATATATTTGGGTATGTACCGTACATACTGTTTCACTGTTTGTGTTACAGTTTAAAAAAACAACCCAACTTTGAAAAGTATTCTGACCGGTTCAGATGATCGTGTGCAGAAATGTCCCAAGATATTATTGTTATTATTATCATTATTCTTAGTACGTGTACGCGACTTCGGATACAGTCTAAAAATTGTTACTTGCCTCTGAATATTGAATGAATAGTATCAGTAAATACAAATTATATGTCTAACAATGGATAGTATTATTCATAAATAATAAGTTTATATGAATAAGCAAATTTATTAATTACGTTCTGCAGTAATTCATTTTTCTTTTTCATTGCATTTTCTGTTTCAAAAGCAGTTTCTTCTAAATTGTTTTTTGTCAACATTTTTATTTAATATACCATGATTAACTGTGCCCGCGGTTTCACCCGCGTGGAAATCAGTGTGTCACAAAGTTTTTCCCGCGTTAATCCCGACCCCGTGGGAATTCTAAGATAAAAAGTAGCCTATACGTTGCTCTACAATCTCCTGTATCTTCCTTCTTACCTTTCTTGAGTATTAGTCTTTATCTAAATTCATAATATTTTTTAAAGTATTTATTTGATTTATATAGTGTAAGGGACGATTTTGATCTATATTATATGGCGAAGCTAACGAACGCATTTATTTAGATAAGGATTAATACTGAACAGAAGAAAACAGACTCGAAAATAACGTTATATTTTTAATTGAAATTTTGAACATAAAAGTAGTTAATGTGAGTTAACCATAAGAGATAGAGACATGCTATTAGGGACTTTTTTGTAGTATTTTTGTAGATCTTCAATTCTCTTGTATATTACTTTAGTATATCTCTGCTTGTTTACGCGGCGCATCCGAGTAAAGCTCCCAGCAGGCGACATATTACAACCGCGCGACTTCTTCAACAGTAATCGTTATATTTCAGTCAATTTACATAAAATCGAAATGTACTATAAACCTAAACCTTACTCAAGAATTCCACTATTCTTTTAGTACAAACCGTACAAAAATCCGTTCAGTAGATTTTGAGAAAATCGATCACATATAGACAGGCAGCTTTTCGGGACTTTGTTTTATAATAAGTAGTCAATTAGTGATTGTTTATAATATAAAAAGTGTTTGGCCTCAGAAATGTAATGATCGAATGCAAAAAAAATAAAAAAAATATATTCAAATATTTATGTGTATGTTACATTTTTAATAATGATTATTGTCAAATTTCAAGCACCAGGAGAATATTGGTATTTATAAATTAACATAATTATCAAGGTAAATGTATAAGTTATATTTTGCAATCATAAATTCATAAAAAACCTTTATCCAAAAATTTATTCTTACAGAAACTATATCCGTCGTGTATATCCGTCTAGTCTATGTTTTCTTGATTTAATTATGTGTATTTAAGCACAGTTAAATCGTTTTATCAATGATTGTTTTTAATTGCTGTAATTAATTATTTGCGCTTGACGGAGAGTTCTCTCAG
>DWJK01000960.1:0-18771 GCA_018248815.1 Croniades pieria auraria | reverse complement strand
ATGTCATCCTTGGGTCTTCTGTGTGATATAAAGGCCGAAGAGAGTCAAAGGGAAATAAAATGTGTTACCGATACCCTTAAATAGTAGAACAGTACAAGACTGTCGGCCCCATGTATATTCACAATACTAATAATTTCTAATAACAAAACATTTGCTTATAGAAGCTTAGCAAAAGTTTTTATTATAGTTTGACATCCTTAAAGTCTTAAAACATCTATTTCTAACATTTAATTGAAATCAGCATATTTCATTTTACCAAAGTCCGCGATGGCAGTTTTAACGCATGGTAAATATTAAACTTCTCAAATTACACGACAGGTTTAGGTTATTTCCATCACATAGTCACTTTCATAAAAACAGCTTATAATACAAACAAGAGGTGGCAGACTGCCAACTTGAAAATAGAACGTGCTCTCCGCTCTCGAACGAACTAATTTTATAATTCGAGACTAGCCACGCATGCGAGCTTACAACATATTTAATCTGATGGAGATTTCTTACATATCTTTTTTGATTAAAAAGTAGATCACAACTTTTACGTAACTCCTCGTTGGTGTCGAGATTTTTAAAACATTTCGTATCAGTCCTATAATTTCATATTGGGTACATAGATATACTTACACTTACATCGTTTCTATATACGAACTAATTTAAAGAAATATTTTGTATATATTAATTTAAAGAAATTCTTATTCTATTCTTAGAAAAAGATTCTTAATCTGATCTTGTTTTAAAGTTAACTGTAAACTAAATCGTATATCTGTTCAATTAACAAAGCAATCGGAGCCCAATCGCGAATACCGTTTACAATTTAAAATTGCTGGCCGCAACAGCCTTTGAGTTGGTAACCGACCGCGCCCCTATAAAATTCTCACGAGCATGTCCATGTTTAGGAGGTCACGTTAAATAATCAGTCATAAGTGTAATCAGCAGGCAAGTGGTTGACCACTGATTTGTATTTCTGTTAATCTATGTTCTAACAGTAAGGCAGCATAACCTCCTGATTCCTTCTATTTGTTAAGATACCCATGACCAGAAGCGAGACACAATTGGTTTTATGTAATCAATGAGAGAATTACTCAAGGAATTTTCAAGCAGATTTTTAAAAATCCTTATGTCTATATAGTGAACAAGCACCCAAAACAACGGTGATTGATACTGCGGCTATCAAGGCTCCCCCTGGCAAGGGCTGCCCCCGCTGCGGTGGAGTTGTATTCGCTGCTGAGCAAGTCTTGGCAAAGGGCCGTGAATGGCATCGCAAATGTTTCAAGTGCCGCGATTGTACGAAAACCTTGGATTCGATTATTGCGTGCGATGGACCAGACTCTGATGTCTACTGTAAGACGTGCTACGGCAAGAAGTGGGGACCGCACGGCTACGGTTTTGCTTGTGGCTCTGGATTTTTACAAACTGATGGCTTAACGTAAGTATTTGACAACTTAATAGTAAAGTAAAGTAAACTTTTCAGATGTTTTGGCGTTGTCATCACTTTCGTACTGTTGTTTTCAGTGAAGATGAGATATCCGCCAGTCGCCCATTTTACAATCCTGATACTACCTCTATTAAGGCGCCTAAGGGGCAGGGATGCCCGCGGTGCGGCGGCATGGTCTTCGCCGCAGAGCAGCAGCTGGCTAAGGGAACCGTAAGTACAATTTTTTAAACAATCCAGAATCTTACTTCTATTAATTTAATTTCTTTTTCGTGGAGGTCCAGGGTTCAAATTAATGTGCGCGCCTTTTTAAAAAAAAAGTGGATTTTAAAATTAAATATAACTTACTTTAAACACTGATGAAAGACAACATCGTGAGGAAACGTGCACATTTAAATTTCTCCATTAAGTTCTCTAATGCATATTAAATCTGCTAACCTGTACTTGGCCAGCATGGCCTGAACCCATTCATTCGAAGAGTTGCCCCCATTCCCAAGAGGAACGATAAAAAGGTTGACTATGATAATGATTACGACCAATATTCAAATCACAATTCACTAACACATGGTCTTATTTTAAATTGGATGTGATTTACTCACTCTTTATTTTACTTTTATATTAAAGAACCTTTATGTCAGAATATGGTCGTATTTAAGTAGTAAGTATTAGCTAAACATGTTATAAAACCAATAATGTCATTATTTCATGATATTGTGTATTATTGGAGGAGGGAAATGATTAAGAATTCGATATTGACTAGTAATGAAAAGGTTTCATTCAGTTTATATTTATTTAATGGAAATTTCATATGTATTATCTGACAAGTTACACAAGAACGCTTAATGATTAGGTTAGGTTAGAAATAGCCGCTGTGCATTTGTTACCTACCAAACCACCTAGTTCCCTTGTAAATAACTTGTGCACCTTTCTAAGTAGACATTATTTTCAATTCAATTATACAGTAACTATTTTAGTAGTAATTAGAATGATATTCCTCTTTAGATGTGGCACAAGAAGTGCTTCAACTGTGCAGAGTGCCATCGCCCATTAGACTCCATGTTGGCGTGTGACGGCCCTGACAAAGAAATCCATTGCCGTGCATGCTATGCCAAACTTTTTGGACCTAAAGGATTTGGTTTCGGCCATGCTCCTACCCTTGTGTCTACAGACGCTGAACCTACTATCACATAGTAAGTATAAATGATTTTTGAATAAATTAGTCATGCAAAAATTATATCAAAACTTAAATTTCTACCCATTATAAGTTTCTAAGTGGTTAAAAAGTCCATTATGATTATGGATTATTCAGGGATCTCCAATCTATTAATGTTTGTTACTGCAAATGATTATGTCCTGTATGTATTCATTTCACACAACTATGGTGTCATGATTACATTACATTTTATTAACAAAGTAGTTAAATCACATTAGTTGAAGTAATAAATCATTCTTTGGAATTCACAAATCACACTTGTCCCACAGCACAGAGCAGTTACCATTCACAGGCCAGAAGGCTGCCAAAGGTCAGGGTTGTCCCCGTTGTGGTTTCCCAGTTTATGCTGCAGAACAGATGCACTCCAAGAATGGTACATGGCACAAACGATGCTTCTCATGTGCGGACTGCCACCGATCTCTTGTAAGTATAAAGTTTAAGGTTATTGAACTATATTAATTAATACATATCTAATGAATTTGTAAAAAAATATAATGATAAATTAAATCATACACACAATGACAAATTACATTTATTACTATATTTTATTAGTCTTTAAATAAATGCGATCTTCGTCCTCCTCTTTTTCAAGATGAGTATTCAAAAATTCTTCTACCGAATCAGTATTCCACTTCTCAATAGCAACTGTATCCTTGATAACGCCATCTTTGTCTAATAGCTTGATTATAGGATCCAATCCGCGAACATATTTAATTTGTAAATTGGGGAACTTAGCGGGTCTGTCGCTTTTAACGAATGCTTGGATCTGTGGATACGCTGGAAACTTGCAAGTGCAAACCTCGAGTATGGCTCGCGCGTACACCTTTTCTTTCGGAGCCGTTTCATCATTATGACAACATTCCTTGCAATGTTCTATTAGTGGTTCTAAACTAAAATCTTTTAATTGATCACACGAAGAACACAAAAGATTTGCTTTTATAAACCCAAGTGAAGCACAATGTTCTGTAGAAAATGCGGCATTAGCACTATGGACAGAAAAAATGGCAAAGAGTATTGAAAGAGATGTTTTTAAAATAACCATTTTGGTTTTCTAATTTGTTCGGTTACAACATTCACTGTTATTTAAATTTTAGGTTGGGAATAATTATTTTTACAAATACTATGTAAGAATTTGAACTTGTCAACTATTGACAGGACGTATCAGACGTAACGTTATTGATAGTTTTTTGACGTTTCACATGCTGGAAAATGTGATTGGACAAGACTAATACAGGCGAAGGAACGAAAATATAGACACAGCTGATAACCACTGCATTTAAAAATATTTTCTAAAACGATACGATCATAGTACAATAAATAATCGAACAAGCACCGATTAAATTATTTTAATAACTTAACAATATAATCAATGAACTCAGTAATATGGACTCGAACTTAAAAAAATCGACAGCACTATATATTAATAACGAATCCAAGTCATAAATATTACTTATACGTTAAATAATAAAACATAAAACTTTTTCATGGGCTTGTTGGTTCAATGGTTTGTGACAACCAGCTGAGACGAGAGAATAGTATTTATTCTATGGGTATTATTTATTTATGGGAACTTACGATTGTACACTGTATTTACGAAAAAAATATTTTGCATTATTAATAGCGATTTACATAACTAAATGTGTAAAGCATATAGCAGTTTGGCAAAATAATTATTATAACATCGCAACAACATAATATAAACGTAAAATTAGCATAAATGCACATAATATCTTAGATTATAATTATTATTTTATTCTCTGAATAAATTACGACACGATTTCAGTTTTTTTTATGAAGATAATAATGTTTTATTTCTTGTTACAGGATTCCACCAACTTGAACGACGGACCGAACGGTGAGATCTATTGCCGTGGTTGTTATGGCAGGAACTTTGGTCCTAAAGGTGTAGGTTTCGGTTTGGGCGCAGGCACATTAACCATGGCTTAAATCAACTATGAAGCTGGACTTTATAGAAAACTTAAACTTATTGTTGAGGGGTATCACGAACGGGTAGCATGAAAGGAATTTAATCTACCGTGTGGCTACCAGTCTACTTATCATACCATTCATTAAACTGGTTTTAATAATGGTTGATACTTATTGATGAGACTAAAACTAAGTTATAATAATAAATATTTAATAATAAGCCTAAAATAATATTTTATGATAAGAAAATATAAATTAAGGTTACATTCCTTTCATAATGTACAAACTGTGATGAATGTGTCTGGGCCCTTAGTTTATAAATTCATCATAAAATATTGTAGAATAAGATGCATAGACTTTATAGTTATTTTATAGACTTTTAAGTACTTCTACTTAAAAAAATATTTAAAAAATACAAAAAAAAATCCGTTTAGTAAAATTTTATAATGGCATTGTGATTACACCTTACAACTTCACTTTGTGATTGTAAGGTAATAAAAACTATCCTGTAAACGCGGATAAGATTGTTTATATGCAATCGTTTCGAGCGACCAGATCTTATCTTGAAGATCTGAAGTTGATATACATATTTTTATACACCAAAGATTTTTGTACATAAATTGTCATTTAACTATATTCGACAGCAATAAGCTGTGCTAGATCTAACTTTGCTTTGGCATTTTTGCTATGTAACATGCATGTTTATATCAAATTTTATGTTAAGACAGCTTGTTGCCATATTCATTGACAATATCGTCATAAGTTATCATTTTTAATAAATCAATTGAAAAGTTAAGTCTTTTTTTATTGCCTAGTATCTCCCTATAGTCCTGATATCCCAGTCCTGTGGACAATTTGGAAAAACTTGAAAACACATTAATGTAATGCAATAGAAAGCAAAATACAATTAAGAGTTCCTAAATTAAAAATAGTTAAAGATGTTTTAAGTGGTCCCTTACAATGAAAACAAGTATAAAAAAGAGCTACTGCTTATTTTTTGGTTAGTAAAACTTGACTGTCTTGTTTGACCCCGTTTTCAAAAGTATGTGTGGTTTGGTGTTATAATGAACAAATTCTGTATTTAACTTTAGACTAGGTATTCGTAAAATGGGATTGCAACAGAACACAGTAAAACAATGCCGTGCATAATATAATAAAACAAAATTTTATTGAACACATAACTGAAAAAGTAAACATTAAAACAAAATAATAACTGATTGCTTGCAGGATGTTAAATTTCAACAATTCATAGATAGATTATCAAATTCAATTATATTTATGATTCTTGTGGTTATAACATAATTTTCCAACATTGAAGTACTGGTGGGTAAGGTGTGCTTTTTAAGCAAATAATACAAACTATGCAGGTACTCAGATCAAATCAAAATTAAGACCTTGAAACTACATTAAAATGAGCAATATTTGAGACGAAATTAGATTCCAACAATTAAACACAGATTCTTTATACTTGCTTGGAGTTGAATATATAAAATTGTAAGTCGAGACCAAAGTAAAATTTCTAGGAAAACAATAATGTTTAGAACTGTCACTCTTTCTATTAAAGGATATTAATAAGGTAATTCCTTTTATTGGGTGAAGTATGATTGCTTAACAAAAATAAGTTTCAAATAGGCGGCATTTTCAATTCTCTTATCATTTAAAAATATAATAATAACCTGCGACAACATACCTAAATTCTAACTCCTTAATTATAATCATGCATATTTTTCATGTTATCAAGGCGTACATTTTACCAAAATATAAATTTAACAACTAATTTTATTCTCTGGTTTTAACTCCTAAATCTTGAAGATTGAAAACCTAGGACACTAATCTTGAATGCTAACAAATCAACAGATAGGATTGTGGGCTCTGTGGACTATAGATGTTAGTATCAAACTTCACATGGGACTATGAAGATTTATTTACATGGATCAGATCAGGTCTTGAGTAGGTCTTAGGAACCATTCCACCGCTCACTTTGGACACAGACATAAGAATATAGGTACTATTGTTAAAGCGATGTCTGATTTCTTGGGAAACAGTATTAAAATGTAATTATAAAATACTTTTTGTTTTGCGATTCCAAGAAATTATTTATCCAAACCTTTCTTTTTCAAAACTAACCGAGGGCCTGTTGATTTTTTCTTGGTATCTTGAGAGGTAGTAGGCTCACTGAATCCATACTTAAGTTTAAGCCTCTCTCTAATTAACAATCCTTTTATAAGCCTTCTCCAATTCCCATAAACTCTTGCTTCAGTTTTTTCTTGTTCTTTACGTTCTTGTTCTTCTTGATCCTATCATAAAATAATATGTTATATTATTAGTGGCCAATATATGCTTTAAAAAGAACCACTACTTTATATAGACACATTACATAAAACATACACTGTTTACATCACAATTCAAACAATATATTCAAGGCACATATTTAGATGTGGATGGTTTTTTAATGAGGTATAAAGTAGTAGTAACATGGCTGTTGTTTATTAATTATCTTAGTTCATAGTTCAAATACTGCTAGCATATGACATTAGTTACACAGCCATACATTTATGAAATATAAAGCCTAACATGATAAAATTCACTATGAGCCTGTGTTTTGCTCTTACATATACAATTAGAAAGAAATCATTTTGAACTGTAATTATTGAAATATAGAAATGTTTGTTCACCTCATGCCAAGCATTGATAATTATCTCCTTGAATTCCTTACACACAATAAAGCCATCAAATACTGGATGTGTCCATCCACCATTAAAATCAAATCCTGTCATTGCTGGTGCACAGTCTATGTTCAGTTTCTTCGCCACTCGATTTAGGCCGGGTACTGAAAAAGTTAAGCATAGATAGTTGTCTTGTAAATTTTATATAATACATTCATTGGTGGCGATACAGGAATTACGTTCGGTTAAGAGTAAATAGCAGGGTCAAAAAAGTGTGACATTTTGTGACACAGGGTATGGAGAACAATGTTACATGTATAAATTTAAAATATTTACATGAAAGATTGGAATATATCAGATATTCCCAATACTATAATATCCAAATCAAGATGTGACAGCTACACCATCCATACATTATATCCTTATACCACAGACAAAACAGAAATAAAAAAAGAAAGAAACTTTTTTATTTGTAAATCATCAAAAAGACTACAAAAATAATGAAATTCGAATGATATAATTTATGGACGACCCTCTGCAAGGACAGACATATGTTTATTTCATAAATAATAAAATATACTAGATGCAGCATTGGAATTTTTTCTTTTTAAGATACTTACATTTAATGTGTGCTGTTCCTTTAGGCAACATGCATTCTTTGAATAGCTCAACATTTCCATACGCATTTCGAGGTACAATTCCATTTTCGGCAGTAGGAGGTTCATAGTCCTGTATCTGCCATGGTCCGAAAATCTCCAGAGGTTTGTCTGTGATTACTTTGTTAGAAAGCTAAAAAAATTACCACCACTTTTTATCTGAGAGCACATAAAAAGGTAAAAAAGAAAGGTAGTTCATATGCTTCTAGGATTTAAATAAAAAATGTTTCATTCAGCCTTAATACGTAGGATTATTAATCTGATGTTTTAACTGTGAACAAACAGTTATGAAAGTAATGTTGTAAGATGTCATTGTGCCAAAATTTCTCCATTTGCATCATACCTTATCCCATTTGGGGCGCGCCTTGACCACTTTGTAGGGTTTCTCTCCCAGACGAACAACTTTCGCTTCCTTCAGCCAGGTATCCCGCGACCGACATATGTACACACATTCACGTGCGTAAACTGGTTCTCCCCGCACGAAACCTAGTGTGGAGGCGTCCGGCGGATATATAGCTTCAAACTTCAACAGATGCCTCTTCAGAGCATAGAGAGGATGGTTTTTGTACCTAAAATGATGTGGATTGGTTTTACAAGAAATAATCAATAATCAAAAATTGACACAATAAAATACACAGTATTAATAATAATATATCGCCATACATATGGTATTTGGACTGTTGTAAGTGTCTCCTTACAATGATAATTGGACTTCTAACTGTCTCCTTATGAGAATTCTTTATCTAGATATTACTGACTTTATGTAGATCTGTTCCATACTTCAAGATTTTGAAAGAAAATATATTAACCAAAGCTGAAAACTATTAGGATGCTAATGTTCTATACATCGACATGTTCCCTATAAAAATAATGTTAGCAGTGCTTACTCTGCTATACTTTTAGGTAGGGGTGCATCAAGTTGCATTCGGTCCAATGTTTCATCTTCTTCCCTGTCACGAGGTGTTCTTGGCCCCAGCCATGGTTTAATGGCTTCATTCCACCAAGGAAATTCCACACGCTGTTTACGCGTCATAGTGTTCCACTGTGGCACATATCTCCTAGTCAAATCTTTCAAATAGTTGTTATTATCCCAGCCAACAACATAATTTACTGGATGGGTTGCACCATTCTGAAGAATTACAATGATGTCAAGAATAGTTCTAGTGAAATAAAGCTTGTTGGGGTGTTTATTGGATGATCACCTACATTATATTCAGCGATAACACCTTGATGTAGTAGAATCATTAAACAACTAAGTTTACTTTGTTAACAATATTAGACACAAAATTGGTACACATTACTTACATATATTTCATGAACACAGTGAACCTTGGCTTTAATGACGTCTACTGCAACCCATTGTTCCAATTCTTCAACATATATTTCACACCAAACATCCATTTTGCAACTTGGCGCTTCATCATCTGTTGATAGTATCCGACGATCTATCTTTCGTCGTGTACCTGCTTTCACATTAGCTTTCTTGGAATTGTTCTCTTTCTGTTGTTCAACCATTTCTGGTAAGTAATCACTGTCTTCATCAGATGATTTACTATTCTTCACTGAAATGTCACATCAGTATTAAGAATTTTTTTATTCACAAAGTATAGTTGCATATTATATTCGAAATAATAGTATTACCTTTATTAGTATCCACCTTGGCTTCTCTTACTCTTTTCTTTATAATGTTAACAAGGTCTTTCGTAACATCATTTTTGGGTGTTACTGTTGTTTTCGTTATGTCTCTATGGCTAATTCTCTTACTGTCTTCAGCCTTTATTTCCTTTGTTCTCGTCTTTCGTGAAGGAACTGCTAGCTTATTTCCATTATTGGACTGTTCCTCTGTTTTATCTTCAAAATATTTGCTTTTATTCAATGTGGTTTCTGGAACACTTTTTGCTCTGACATTTTTAACCTTTTTACTGTTTGTTTGATTATTTTGGTTTTCAATTGGATTAGAGGTGTGTGAACGTTTCCGTGCTCTGGTGGCTCTCTGACTTGTTGGTGTATCCTGTTTAGTAAAATATTCACTGGTTTCAATGTTTCCCTTAATTTTTGGATCAACTTGTTCATCTTTTTGCTTTGCGCTCGGATTACGCGTATGCGATCGTTTTTGCGCCCTAACATTTCTTGTATTTTCCGACAGATTACCTTTATCGAAAATTTCACTAATATCATTATGAGTAACAACAATCTTAGGAGGATCTACAATTTTATTGTCTTTCATTATGTTATTGCGTTTTGTATCGGGTATTTCACTCTTTTTCAGGTTTCCCACGTTACGGCGTGATTGTCGTTTTTCTGTGCTTGCTTTTTTTTGCGCTTCAATTGATTCATTGTCATTTTTGTTATTCTTATTTGTGTCTCCCTGATTTTTTCTAAGTGAAGACAATCTTTGAGAAATTTTCTTAACGGCAATTTCCTCATGTTTTACTTCATCCGCTTGAATTACATTTTTGTTATTACTATCATTAGCATTAGACTTCTTACTTGAACAAGGACTTATTCTTGTACTATTTGCATGTCTTCTTGGTCTTTTTGGTGGTGATACATCTTTAAGTATAGTTTCATCATCATTTCCATCTATTTGCATGATGTTATCATAATCACTATCACTAAAAGAATCATGATTTCCATCTAATTGTGGTATTTTATAACCTGTACTTTTCGTTTTGTTGTTCTTTTTAAGTCCTTTATTTTTTTTGTCCTCTTTTTGTTTACCATCATCCTTTACTTTTGGCTTTGTTGATAGTGAACATAATTCACTACTAGGTGGTTTTAAGGGCAATGTTGTAAAGTTTAGCAAAATCCGGCACTGCAAACCAACAGCTCGTAACATAGAAACAAATATATACACAATATACTTTTTAGAAGTGACAACTCTGCTCTGAATTTGATTTAATAATATCTGTTTTAGTGGTGGTGCTTTTGGTCTAAATTTGTTTTCATTCTTATCAAATTTTATGCTTAACTTATCTTTGAACCAAGTTGTAATTTGTTCCACATATTTCATGTCTATTCGTTCACCAGGGTAGCATTCCTGAGATGGAATTAATGTAAGTGCCTTTGCCAAAACTTCTTGATCATTTAAAACTTGACTCACATAATTTCCATGACCTAACCAACACAGTAAGTGCACTTTGTGCATATACACTTGATATTCCTTTTTGACCCTGTTAATTTTTCTCTTCATCATCATTTCCACATCAAGTTTTTTAGTTTTTCTACATGCCGCATCTGGGAAGTCTACTATAAGCTGTAAACCCTGTTGTGAATTAATTTTTCCCTCTGAAATGAAGAATATGATGTCTATAAACATTACATTACAATTTTATTTATGTATGTTTTGTGAGATAATAGCTGTATAAATTGTTTCTTGTGGCAAATAGGGAATTTAAAAATTTTTTACAATATGGTCACAAGAACCTACTGATATACATAGATAACACAATGGATATTGTGGTGCAGCAACTTCCATGTATTTCCCATTGTAAAGAAAATCTGGTGCGGCTAGTTCAGCACTTTCTTAATTTTTGTAGTGTTGCAAGATATATAGAATTTAGAAAATAGATTGTTTTTGATAATGACACATGAAATGTTGTTATTTTGGGCACAACTAGTACTTAATAAACAGCTGGCACAATTAATAATCCTCTGAGCAGTAGAGGATTTATCATTTTATTATCATCAGCCTACTTCTGTCCACTGCTGGACATAGGCCTCTCC
This sequence comes from Croniades pieria auraria, assembly GCA_018248815.1. Classification (NCBI taxonomy): domain Eukaryota; kingdom Metazoa; phylum Arthropoda; class Insecta; order Lepidoptera; family Hesperiidae; genus Croniades; species Croniades pieria. Next base: position 7,155 of record DWJK01000960.1, on the reverse strand, counting down.
AATCTCCTTGGAGAGGATTTATCTAGATAATTAAAATGCTTTACATTAAAAACTCTCTACACATTCACACACATACTACTGTAGATAACTAGTGGCACATATTTACCTAATTATGCAAATAAAAAATATTTTAGGCAAATTTAATTCCATTACACCTATTTAAAACAGATCAATCTCTTTTGTATTTAATTATTTTGTAAATAAACTATACCTGCCACTTCTTCCCAATCTTCCATTTCTGAATCACTGTCATTCCTAGTTTTTGCTTTCCGTTTTTTAATTTTCGGTGGTGTTATGACTGGTGTGACTTCTTCACCGAGTGCTAATAGATCATTAACATCAGAGTCTCTGGTATTTTCATTCTTTACAGTGTATTTTTGTATAGATTGCTTTGTCTCCTCCAGTGTAATTTTGTGCTTTTCAAGTTCTAGAAATGTCTGTTTTGCGATTTCCTCACTATGTTTTAAATTATTCAGCCATACCTGGAAAAAGTCACAAAAAATTTTTAATACAATAAGGACCAAGCAATTATTGCTAGTGACATTGGTATATATAAAATCTCTAGTAAAACAGATTCAGGCTCAAGTGATTATTTTAATAAAGATCTAAAAAATGTTTACTACTGATTCCAGTATATTTTAAATACACAAAACCTAAACTATTACTCATGTCATTTGATAATGTCCTAAAGCCTCAACAGCCCTCAAGGTGCTATCCTTGGCTTTAACAGTGGCTTATTAAAATAGTAGGGAGAAATGTATTACACGTTTTTTCATGAAAAATATGTAACTATAACAAAACTATAAACATTTTACAGAAAAATTAATGCCTTACAATTGTAGGGGTCCAGACGCAACCAGAGGCAATGTCAGACACCTTATTGAAAAAAATGGGAATAGGTCTTACATTTGTAAGAGGTCCAATAAGAATTCATACATTTCAATAACAATGAGAATATGTTAGATATATCTGTAACTTTTATACTTCTCAACACAGTATATTATTCTACTTCTATCAATTTTAGAAGGAGAAGCATATCAATAATTGAAGTATTTTTAATAATTGCTGTCCTTTATTATTTTATGTAAAGTTTTAAATAAGACAAAACTTGAATGCAGTTTTAACATATGTACATATATACACATGCATTGTTGCAACCAGAGATAGAAGTTGACAAACGAATAAGTGGATAAACCTTTCGAATGCTTTTATCATACTTAAATTGCTGAATGATAATCAAAAGTACCAACATCTGTATATTCTGTGCAGGTTTCAAAGTCGTCCTCCTCATTTTCAGTATTATTAACTGTATGAGTACTGGGTCTTGTTGACTTTGCAGGTGCCTCATCCTCACTGCTGTCTATAATGAAAAATTTGGTAAAAATTTAACAACATACCAAAGGGCTAGGCAGAGAAATGTAATACTGACATTTTTCACCAGGTATGTTATAATTAAACTTAAGCTCATACCACATTAAATGATAATTTCTATAAACATAAAATTAGAGACTTTATATTTGTGGAGGGCTATATCAAGCCTGATAGAGGTTTGTTATGGACTCTAGGGTGTCTGGAAATTGTTTTCAAAGAGTTTTCATGAGTATTGGTGAACGAACTTTACAACAAATCCACCATCTATCATACCATCTGTCAACATTGCTTAATTTTACATTGATGAACTTGAAAGCGCCATTATTTGTGTGTACCAACAATAACAAGAAACATGTTTTTGCATGTAACCACTTTGATATGTTATCAATACAATTCAGATCGTATCGTCCACAAAAGTGAGAAGCGATTTGGAGTAGAGCTTAACTATATTGGCTGTGATCATGCGGCAATTTATAACTTACCGCTTTCGGATAAATTGAGTATTGAAGGCAGTAGCTTTTCAGCATCCGTTAAATCTTTCAAGGACAATTTTGATTTAGCCTTAGGCTCACTACCAAGTTCATAATTACTCGGGTCAGAGCTAGTTGGTTGGCTGAAAGTTTTACTAAATGTTTTTTTTTTCCCTGGATTCGATTTCTGTTTTTTGTTCTTTTCAATCTCGTCTTCGGAGGAGTTATGAATTTCTGATGCTTCATCATCTTCGGAACTTGATGGTTGTGATATTACTGCTTCTGAACCCGAATCGCTAAAATCGCCGGCATCAGCTTCACTGTCGTCTTCGTCCTTGTAAACGGTTTTAATAACCTTTTTCCGTGTAGTAGGCATTATATGGCACAACAGACACAAAATTAACAATTAAATTTTAATGTATAACTTCTTTTAAAAATTGTTGCGCAATAATGTGTAATCTAATCACTAAATAAAAAAAACCGCGCGCAATTTTTTTTTAACAAAATCGTATTCATGACATAAAGTAAAGCTCGTATTTTTATATTTGTGAGCATTGTGGCTATCTCGTTTGTTTCTTATGTCATACTATCGGCCGCAGACTATGTTCTTTCTGCCCACAACATTTACTAAAATTGTAAAATGGAATAACATTTAAATGGATATTCCACTTTATTTCAATTTAACAATAAATTTATTTTAATAATGTTCCAATAGATATTTAATTATGTATGCTAATGGCATCTTAATGGCAGGTAGTAAAATACTCCCTCGCCAAAAGTTAATCTTTAGATAAATTACTAGAGGAGTAATTCTCCTTGATTTATATCGTTTTTGTTTCCTGGAATAAATAGACTGACAGACTGGCAGATTGTCATTTAAATATGAATTTGCTTGATGCTCGAGTAACGTCTCTGAGAATTTCTTAACTAACTGAGAATTTATTCACTTTATTTAAAACTCAAAGCTCCGTTTAGGATTTGCTGGGGTTAAAAGCTGTCGTTAACTGTCTTTTCAATTTGTAACAGTAATGATAAGATGGTGGCCATCATCTGATAGTTCACGGGTACTCACTGTTGAAGTGATCACATAAGTTTATAATCAGTATACCTCCAGTAATTCTTCATAATGTAGGCTACAACATGCTTAAATTTCATTTCCATCAAAAAGAGTTAACAAGAGTTATGCTATTGTAAATTATTTAACAAACAATACGCAGACGTAAAATAAACTTTGTGAACGTAAAAAGTCGAGAACAGTGACTATTATAGCGATTGTCAGTTTGAATTTCATAGATTCTGGTCCTTTGAACACCTTTTGGTGTATTCATCTCATAATTTGAGAAACACTCGGGATACAAGATGAAGCTTTTACTATTCTTTTAGTGTATCAAAGGCTTTTAATAGTGTCTCATAACAGCTTTTTTCGAAGGCTATTTTGGTATGGCACATAAGCTAGCATTGGCAGTTGGATGGTTGATATTTTAAATGAATATTGTATTCGATATGGTCTTTATGGGATATATTATTTAAGAAGGCTCACCACCTATTTCATGGGACTTAAAGGTAACTGGTGAAACGTGGGAGTGTAGTTATACTCCTCTGCCTACCCCTTCGGCGATTACAGGCGTGATGTTACGTTTTTACTAAAAATCTTCTTGAGCTTGCTATTTTACCTTTATATCTCCAGACGTACGTCGATGTACCATCGTTCAAATCGAACCTTCTATTGACGAAATAATTACTAAATTACGGACTAACAAAGAATGCAAATAGAATATTCCGCTTGAATCTGTGTTTCCGAAAATATTAGGACTAAGGTTTCACATGTAGATTAGTTAGGATCTACTAGGCAAGCCGGTTACATTGTAGGCTGGTTCATCGCTTTCCACCAGGGACATTAGAAGTAGCGCAGGTCTAGTCGAATGAAATAAGAAATAGACATCAATTTCCACAACATTTCTGAAGAAAATTGCGTTAACGTTGTGCTAACGTTGTGTCTTCAGTACTTCGTTAAAAATACGTTAATCATGTACACTTTTAAGAGTCATATTTTTATTATTGATTGTCTCGACCTAGTGATCCCAAGTACGACTAAGTAAGAGGCCCTGGATTCGACTCCTGGGTCGGACAAAGTATTGTGGGATTTTTCTTATTTGAATTTAACGCTGGAAGCACAAAGTTTGAATTTGTGTGCAGTGTGTGTCAATAGGCTCACTCCCTATTACATGGGACCCCCTGCCTATCCCTTCGGGTAAATATAACCGTGGTGTTGTTTTATGTTAGTATTTATTATTATTTTGGACAGTAGTAATTATTGAATATTTTATGTGTAATTTTCCATAATTATTAATAATTATTATTTGTGTTAATGTATTTTCAGTTTTGATTTCTTAAAAGCTTTATAATTCACGCTAATGGAAAGGTTTCGCGTTTGTTTAAGAATAGCAAATGGTCTGAATCAATTTCGCTAAGTGTTTTCAGCAGAGCTTTATTGCCTGTATAGCGACTGTCGAGTGGATGAGCGCACGTCGCCTCAATGTTCTACAGCTCGTCTATTGACAGTTTTGTGGATTGGTTTATTTACTAAATTGTAGGTATGCATGTTAGAGATTTTCAAAGATTTTATGGGCTAATTTTCATTAAAAGAAATCTTAAAGAAGTTAAGATAAAAGAGGAAATTTTAGCAAATAAAAATTTATTCGAAGTGAATTTTATGACAAATATTTCTCGTAATTGTTAATTTTAAAACTTATTAAATTACAACTTCTTCAGTTCAATATCTAAAATATTCAATTTTTAAAGTTTTTTTTTTCATTTATAACTTTTCCGAATTAATGCAATTGGTAATTTGTTTTTAACCGTTGGTGTTGGTTTTTTATAATCATTTTCATACATTTCGATAACAGCGATTAAGGCCTTTGAATAAGACCCAACTTGTCAATTTAATGTCAAATGTCAACTTGTCAATTTAATTTAATAATTTAACATATTAATTTACCGATTACTTAGAAATTTGAGTATACATGAGAATTAATCATTACAACATTAGCTATTACTTATAAGTAGTATTGAAATGTATACCTTCAATAATCACAGGCGGTAAAATCTAAATCGCTAAAGGTGTCTTAAAACAAGTGAAAAGTTTCTCAGTCCAATAGCGAATTCTACGCCGATGGCGCTTAAGTCGCTTTTTCAAGAACGCTCTATTCACCATAAAGCATAAACTAACATAAATAACTCCAATTGTTTGCTGCCTTATTGTTAACTTTAATTACATTTTGAATTAATTTTGTAATTAAAACGGAAGCTAGAGCGAGGCGCGTGAAGTTTAAGTGGCTGGAAACGGATCGACCCGGCCGGGGAGAGTGGGGAACGCGGGGCTTTTAGATGCAATCTCTGAGTGGATTAATTAATTCTGAGGTGCCGGTTATCTCCTGTTATCATTTAATAAAGTTGTTTAAGGATAAGGGAATTTCTCTTTACGTCGAACCGATGATCTAAGAAAATAATTACCTACACCTAACGATGACGCTGATGGTGACGTTCGGAATTATTCCGTTCGCTCTGAATCTGGTAACGTATTGATATGTCGTTAAATGTTTCATGAGGTGTGCAGGCATCACCTGGTGTGATGAAAATAACAAATTCAGAACGCTTTTCAAAACAACACTCTGCCAATGCTACATTATGCATGAAGCACTCCATTTGCTGATCCGCTCAGGAGTCCTGTTCGCGGTTCGTTAAGCGCTTACATTACCTACAAACACTTATTGATTTTGAAAGATGGATGCGATTTGAAAGAAAAGTTGCTTTTCAAGTATATTTTTATTTTAATTATATTTTGTTTTTTTATTGTGTTCATTCATAACGTTAACTTTTTTTTTACGAAATATTTCAACTTCATTTTATCATCGTTGTTCATTTTAATATTGTATGGAAAAAAACAACCGCAAAGCGGTTCCGCATGATTTTATGTTACATAAACACATTTTACCGATAGTACCCGTAACAAGTCATACCTATAATACATTACCAATGCAATGTCCATTTAAGGAGGAGAGAGGGGTTAGAAATGCAATATTAATGCACTGTCGAGTAGCGGCCTGAGTGCATTTACTTAATGGATCGTAGGGAAATGTTTACACTGTTGACAAATGTTAAAAAAACTGTTAGAAGCAAGATTGAAAGCCTTCTTCAGAAGGATTATCTCGTGTGGCAAGCAACACTTAAACACACAAACAAAACGTAACTTCGACCAGTCAAATAAAAAAAACTTATGCGACACCTCTACGATGTTAGCGAAGAGTGGGATACATTACCGGAGTGGAAAAGTTAAAAAGCTTAAATGTATCTCCGACGCGGCTAAAAGTCTGACAAAAGTTCGACTTCCATTTTAAAAAGCTCCATTACAAAACATCGAGATTCGCTTCCGCCACGCTGCTGTCATCAGATCTGACGGTAGGTGGAGTTAAGAGTGTTCGTTTGTAACTTTTATTTGGAACGAGCTTTAGCGACTGTGTCCATTAATGATAATATCCCCGAACATGTTATGACGCGTTATCTAATATTTTAACGTTTGATACCACATGAAGTACAAACTAAAATGCTCCATTACGTTCATGTTCTCATAAATCATTTACTAATTTCCAATATATTCGAAAGTAAGAACGGTATAAAGGAGTTTTTCTTGCATAATATACAAAAACTTAAATCGTCCTCACCTTTAATCTTACACTTGTCTTTGGAATAATTGCAATTTAACGGTGTTATTGCAGATTCTTCGATTTTTTATTCGTGATATTAGACAACCGCAGCTTTGTTGGTTCTTCGTTGACGAATTAAATAGCGATTTTTAGATACCTTAAATTGAATGAATGATTAAATAACTGATGGATTGGTTATTGTGTATTTTAACGAGCGTGCAGCTGCGTTTGTACGTGGGCCGCGAAAGTCGTGGTGCGCACCATTTTGATGCAGTTACTGGCTCTTCTATAAGGAAAGATACCGTTGAATTCACTCTTATATTCATGTGTATACTACGTCTAATCAATATTGGTTCCTATATGAACTAAACGTATACGGTCAATATATCAAACAAGCTTTTAAAATGGCTAGAATATTTTTGTCTCTTTATGTTAAAAAAACGTAACATCACGCCATTAATCCCTGTAGAGGTAGGCAGAGGAGTGTAGAACACTCCTCTGCCTGAACGTTTTAACAGTTACGGTTACGTTTCGTGGAATAGGTGGTGACCCTATTGCCATACACCGGGCACAGATCCAGACTCCGAGTCACTACTAGAAATTCTAAATTA
>DWJK01000959.1:0-18781 GCA_018248815.1 Croniades pieria auraria | reverse complement strand
GGTGCGCGCCAGGGATTTGAACCCAGCACCCCCGGAGTGAGAGGCTGAATTCTTAACCACTAGGCTATCACTGCCATTTGGATTTGCCACTGGAATTTGGATTCTTTAGTAAAAAAATAAGCAGCAGCCCCATACTTCGCACTAAAATTTAGTGACAAACCAAAGTATGTTGTACTAATAAAACATTTCACTATTAATAAATGTGTATTAATCCTAATAAAACCAGCTTGAAAGTGGCAGTGTGAAAATTACCGGGCCATGGCAGAATAATGTTTGGGAAACACTGCCCTAAACCGTACCATCTCCCAAGAAATAGTTTTGTTCATATAACTGATAGGCTCTATTTTACATTTCGATCTCGATCATTTCGTATCTATAAGTATCATATCTATTTTATTTACATTTTTATCAATAAGTGAAGAAAAATCTTTGTTCCTCTCATTAAGAGGGTTACGAACATGAAGGAGTGAAAATTTGCTATCGTTAAAATTTACATAACGAAGGAATAAAGAAACATGAAACTTTTATACATTTAATAATAAATTTTAATGTTAAAAATGCAGCAAATATATTAAATAAAACATTCATTCAGATTCATGAACTTATTTCGACAACTACTGAACCACGTGTAAAACGAAAGACTTATCGGAATAGGCTAATGAGAAAACATGAGAATTAAGGGAAATGATGAGCCTTGGATCTAACAAGCGTGCTCGGGTAACCCTCAATTTAGGCATTGTTCGTCAATTAAAACGATATTTTCCACACTAATTTAAGATAGTGTATGGTTGAATGATATTCTTACAGAATTAGAATTAAGTACTCGTTCTTTATTTTATGAATGTCCAGATGAACAAAAATTACCTCAATACTCACTATATCATACAGCTATTTATTTAAATGTGATTTTCTATTAATTTATTACATAATATTATAGTGTTTACAGCCTTACAACAAAGATTACTTTCTTAAACATGGCAACATATTGTACTCCAGTCGATCCCGTATTTCACTCGCTATTGTTACCATAAACAAAACACGTGTAGCATTCATAAAGAATAGAGTTACCAACATGCAATTATGCAGCTATTGTTTGTGATGAATGAACAGCAAATGGAAACCGTGGTGTACGCGATGACATGACATCAAAGCAATCAAGCCTTTTTCATTGTCATCGCTTTTTATAAAAGTACTGCTCGTGTTTTACATTTTAACGACAATATTATATTGATATATTTAACCTACATTGAATATGACTCGTTGGTCTAGTCAAAGCGTTGCCAGCGCGACTGCTGGGCAAAGATCCTAGGTTCGATCCCCGGGCCGAGCAAAATATTGTTGGATTTTTCTAAGTGGACACTTCCAGTGATCCATTGGTCTGCCAAAAAGCAAAATAGCGCTTAAATGATTTCCTCTGATAGCAATATAAAACAGTGCAAAATCAAACAACTTGCAGTAAACATCACGTAACGAAAATTTGATACAACGAAAAGCGTTATGCGCAGGCATGTGCGACTGGCGGACTCACCCGCACACAACATTCAACCGTTTGTCTATCGTAATAAGGAACAATTCACGTTATTAGTATTTCCTTGTAGGCATATTGTCAAATCACACATAGAAACATAGATAAATAGAAACTCCAAAAGGGTAATTTATTAATTCACAGATGATATTGTAAGTAATAAAAGAAATGAAAATAACTCTTTAGGAACAATTTCAAATTAGAAGAGCAGAGAGTTTGTCACCGTGCCAAGAGTGGGGGCGACGGGCTGTTAATCCTTCGCCAGACTCTAACAGTTGCAAAATTATATATTTGCACATATATTTTATTCTTCGTATAGTAGCAGATATGGCTTTAAAAATCATTATGTATTTCACATTCACTATACTCTTTTTCAATGAAGTAAACTATATGCATTTTCGTTGACTAGAAACAAAATAAACAAGGGAATTACCATTTGATAAATACAAAATACTCTTTCATAAAAACTAACAATATCACTGCGAATACAAAAATCTTTTGTAGTTTTCAAATGCTTTTGAATTTGGAACTTTTCCAACTTCACATTCATTTCATATCAACTCCGATGCAGCATTTTTATTATTCACGTAGCCCTTACATTCATAAACGTAAATAGAAGCGAAAAAAAACATTCCCGCGAATTTAAAAAAAAAGTGCACTTGTCTATAGTTTGGACAGACGTCGGATATGCCGGGGTAGGACGCTATCGATCGCACGGCTGAATGTAATGGCGCAGTTAAAGGCTAAATATAGCTAGATTCAGGAAAAGGCTGCCACCCGGCACCCGCCCTCCCGCTCTTCACCGCGAATGACAGATGCTCCAATTAAATGGCGAACGGTACGCAAGAAATGTAGGATTTATTCTCTCTCGTCTATTGCTCTCGTGAACAGTAATTGTAAAAAGCTGTGTCAACTGTGAAAAAGGACTTCGTGGAACTTTTGCAGTTTATATTTTAATTCTCACTTCGTAAAAAGTATAATAATCGCTCCCTGGTCCATGGACGTATGTATACCATGACCGGTTAAAAATGGGAATACTTCACTCCTTTGCCTACCTCTTCGGAGATATACAGGCGTGATGTTTTCTATAGTAAATAGTAGTATTATTTTCTAAAGTATTTATTTCTATAGTAAAATATACTTCTGTAGCAGTAGTATGGCAACGCTTTGGCGTTCCACGTGCGTGGACGAAGGCTTAATTTACCTTGTGTCTGAGCTTAGCATCTTAGCCTAGTTCAATCTACTGCAAATTATCCCCATTCCTTATGGCGTTATGTTTTAAAGGAACCATCAAAACCATTAAGTAAGAGTAAGAGTGTCAGCACCATAAGGAGTAATCTATCAAATGAAGGGCAGGTAATTAAGTGCGCTTGAAGATCTTTACTTCCACTTTATTATTATTACTAAAATCCCTATTATTATTACACTACTGTACGCGAACATTCTCTAAGAATTAGAAAGATTGGTTACATTGTACCGCGGTGGACAAGTGTAATTTGCCAGATTGCACATATCTTAGAGAATATTATGGAGCACACTCATGCCAAACGATTTCCCTGCTGCTTTCCCAAAGGATTATAGCGAATGAAATTTAACCTTTAAAAACGCACAATCATAGTTGCATTCCAGAATTCAAGCTTCAGAACCCCAATGTGAGGAGGAACTGCAAGACATTGGATATTATACTACTACTACTTTATCCATTATTTATAAAGAAATTCTTGCAAATATGTTTTTAAAACTACGAACCTTAAAAGAAATTATCAATTGTAAGTAAATTTCAACGATTTCGTTCCAGAACAGTGCATTATTTGATATCGAATACAATGGTTCCAATTTTAAATAACGATTGGTGCACAATTTGTAAAAAAGAACCAATTTTTTTATTTACGCTTGCTTTAAACAAAAAATCGTTATAGATGACGCAACGAATCAAAGAAAAGCGTGTATGCACCGTGAAGGATTTACTGTGGGGCCGATTTTAGAATGATAGTGGAGAATAATTGTCAATGCGGCAAGCGGAACGGACGCGCTTGGCCGGCGGCGAGCCCTCCCTGCCGCGCTGTACCCTGACCGGCCAGCTCCGGCCGTTGGGCAAGATGTGCAGATGTCAACATACCATAGTTCAGCATGAGAGATTACCATTTACCATTTTATACATTTATTACTCTAAACCGACAGTATTTAATGAAATAACCCACTTTCATGTATATTAATTGTTTGTCCGATTACAAAAATAAGAATGAAAGTGCGAATCAACTAATGGCGTGCGAAAAAAGGAACAAATAATCATAGACTATAGAATGTTACATAGAGAATATGAAAAGTGTAGCAATCAAAACAAGCGATAAATTTTAAACGTATATTATCTATTTATCTTCGAATATGTTTAACAATGAACTACATTGAAATAGAACACATGAAAAACGTGGCAAAACACTCTGTAGTCTCTCTCATTAAATTCTTTTCATTGCGAATATATTGTTCCGTGTTGTGTAACCTACATGAAAACTATTGTTTAATGTTACACGCTCAATCTACGCCGAAAACAATTGCAAGCAATTGTTTTTTTCCGTCCGTTTTCTTCTTCTTGTTCTTGTCATTACAAAGAGAAATGTCTATTTGAAAGTATGAAAAAGACTTATACTTATAAATTTAAAAGAAAGCATTTTATATGTAAAAAAATGTCACAACACTTTTGCAAATAAAATGATGCCAATGTTGCTAGTCACGTAGATACTAAGTGAAACTACTAATAGGTACTTACGAGTACCTACATAAATACGTTAGTTGACAAACACGACAGATCTCCGGTGCCCTCAACTTCCATGCTTGGTTCACTCCGCTGTTTACATTACAAATAGGTTCTTACTTTCTCGACTTGTTTTATCTCTAAAACCATTCTAACAACATACAAGTGTATACATATGTACGTTTAAGTAACGACATTTGCAAGTCCGTAACTTTTTAGAATTGAAAATATAAATGCAAATTATTCTTTATTTTCATTATCGTTAAAATTTTTAATTTATTATTATGATTGCTATTATTAATTTGTTACAAAAATTATTTAAAAGAATTGTAGGCTTTTCTTATTATTATCCATTTAAGAACAGTTTATATTAATAATTAATTAAGTCAGTCAGCGATTTTAGAAAAAATTTATTACCAGTTAACGTCTACATACACTCGGGTAAGTTAATACAACTTGTCGTTAAAAAGACACAGTTAAGTAATGTTGAAGTATATAACTAACAAAATATTACCTTAGTCATTTATCACTGTCTAGAATATGCGTTTAAAATTAATCAGATTCGAATATATGGAATGCAATGTAGATTTCATTATTTTAGTTGTGGTAAAATGCACAAAAAAACAAATCCATTTATCTATACACACCACTGACAAGACTAACAATTATAAACATAATTAAATAATACATATAACCTTACTAGTACTTAAATTGAAGAATATTTGATTAATAGATAATGTACTGGCTCTGTAACAGTTGGTTCGAAATCTACGACTTTTGCTATAAAAGGAAGGCAGATTTATACTGATCGTCGGTTGTTACTGTGAAGAGTGTAAAGAGGTTCCTCGGTCCGAATTTATTAGGAAACTAATATACAAGTGTCATACATAAATAATTGAAGTAAACTTATAAGGAGATTCTGTTAGCCATCCAAAATACTTCTGGAATAGTACCTTTACATACAACCTATATGCTATAAACTTTCACGCACACACAGATGAAACATTTGTGCTCATCATATTTGTTCTATTCGGGAATCGAACCAACGATATCAGCTCAGAAAAGTTACACTTTCACTCGACCAATGGGCAACACTGTTTTGAACAGCGAAACCGCGGGAAAAGTAACAAAGATCGGAGCAGCAAATTTTACGTAGCCCCGCGAATAGTATACAGGCCGCCGTCGAACACTAAGTCGGTGCGTGTGAGATGCACGTGACTGCAACAAGTCGCAGCCCCTCCATCCCCCCTCCCCTCTCCGCCTGCTAGGCCTACTCGGCAAGGACGTGAGCTTGCAAAGTTTTGTAAAGTTTCCGGTGCTTGCTCTATCACTGATAGATTTATATATAACCCTGAAACCCCATGTAAAATTAGCAATAATATTCACAAATCTGTGATAATTATATTATTGCCGCGTTAAAAAAGCGGGAAAACGTACAATGGCTTAGGTTTAAACTGATCGTTTATTTGTATTGTGCTTTCGGAAGCTACTGGAATTTATATATACATATATCACATTCAAATATAGCTGACTGTCAGTTTACGACTACATATTTCTTTTTTATTATTATTTTATTACGTCATCGCGCCTGTCGCCAGGTCCCTCTAGGGCTTGGCAGACGAGTAGTATATGATGAACGTAATTTTAATTTAACTGTGTGATATATGTATGTAAGTTTAATGAATGTGTAATAAAATATTTAACGTTTTAGCGGAACTAGAAGTATTTATTAAAACTAAAACATCGGTTACTCTTACGTAACATCACACATATAGACCCCGAAGGGGTAGACAAAGGAGTGTAGTACACTCCCACGTTTGACCAGTTACGTTTATGTCCCATGGAATAGGTGTCGAGGTTACTCTCGAGGAGTTAAATTCTTAGTTGACAAAACCGATAACAAAATTTATGCATATTTAATTCCGAGATAATGTAAGTTTTGTTAGAACAATTATGTAGGAAATGTGAAGTTACCGGACTTTTCAATATTACACGTACCTTGAACAGGTGAAACTGAACATTACTTTGTGAAATATCTTAACCATGTTTATACAAATGAGTTGTTTGATTTAATTTGAAATATCACGAACTGGACTTATATTCGACGCCCAGCTCTTACATGAGCAAAAAGATAAAACAATGCTTCGGGTCTGTAAGGATAGACATATTTGACACTCGGTACTCTCTACCTGCCCGTAAAGGATCTGACGCGATGATACCACAAAATGAGGCAAAGATCACAAACACATGGGTTATTATTAAACCTTGACGATGGTCTACGGACACTTGGAAATCATTCAACAATGCTGTCCCCACTGACACAATATAAATAATTATCAGTATACCTAAAGAGGATCGAGTGTAGTGGCACACTGTAGGACAGGCCTGGGTCCAGCAGTGAAAAGGCTGACTTGATGATGATGGTGGTGATGATATCGTAGTAGAACACACTCTAGTCGTCCTTTATCATTGAGTCATATCTTTATTCATCATCAAAGCTCTACCGTTCCACTATTGCGAACGGGTCTTTTACTGGAATGAGACTTTCGGGGCATAGTTAGTTCTTTCTTTCAATGTATATTTAGCAGTGCTATCAAGCAGAGATCCAGTACTACTAAAATATCGTTACTTGTTGGATTGGGTAACGGTGTGTATGGAAAGTTAATTTTTGGGGAGTAATTATTTATCACATTCAATCGACTTTTGTTGTATTATTTACGTCCCATTCTAGCATATCGATTTAAGATTAGTGAAAAAGGGGACCAAATATGCAGAGGCTAATGCCATGCAATTGAGCGAGTATAAAAAAGAGAGGTATATATGTAAAATCTTTGTGACAATAAAAGGCGAAATTATCATTTTGGCGCCGACATCAAAACTGTTTGATAATAATTCAGTAATTTTGTGTACAGATTTTGCACAGAGTGGAGTGTTTATCGAACGCTGTCGACGTGATAGGGCTTTATCGATATCAAAAAATACCGAATGCTTTGATAAGAGGTCATAACGGTAAGACGTAGAAAGGTAGAAAAAAAGAAGTACTGTGGAGTACTGGCCATTGGCGAGTCGGAGCCGAGGAGTAAATCTCCATAAGTGGAACGGAGGATCAGTGGTGGCTGGGCGGGGCGCCCCAGCCGTTGCCATGGCGACGCGCCCCTCACCTCGCTCGCAGGAAAATCCAACGACCTCACATGATCGCGCGCCACCAAGACCTAAAAAAACCTATAGCATTTCTTTATGATTAAAGCTCTAATGAATAACAGTAAGCCTTTTTGCCGTTGGGGACTAAATGCGTCAATACCCAGTGGTTTTTAGCTACGGGTTTACGATTTTAGTTCATGTCTATACGAAGTATATTTAGTCAATTTCGTTATATAAAATAACGCCGATTGCCAAACTATGAACAACTTTTATAAGAATGTTAAAAGTCATCGACCTTGTCCTCATTCTGTATCATAAGTCAAGTAGATATAGAGAAGTATCCAACTAAAGAAACTTTTATCCCGCTGTGTTCGCAGAAGTTTAATTCGCGAAGTAACGTAGCAAAACAACGCCGAAAATTGTATAAAGAATCCGTAATAACGTTGGAATATAGAAAGTAAAGTGCGTTCTCGCTGGCGAGCCAACTCGGCGATAATTAATGTGGAGTCGAGTCGAGCGAGCGGCGCCGGCAGCCTCGCCGCGCCGACAAAAAACCCGCTTCGACACAAAAACACCCGTCGCTCGAGTGGGACGGCGCTACGCGCGCGAGCGAGACGGCGACACCTACGTATTTCTGTGACGAGTTCTCGCTCGCCTCGAGCGCCGTGCAGTTATCGAGACTCGAGGCAAGTAGCGCTTTGATTTAAAACTCCACCAAATGCGCCCTTCTATACATCACATGACGGCTGACAGAGCGCCGGAAACGCGGCGAGATGTCAGATTTGAAAAAAGGCGCGCGTCTCCTAACACTAAAACAACGATCGAATTAATCAAACCGTATTCCAAATTTGATGTCGTCGCTTTTTAATTCGTTCGAAACGATCAAAACCATACTCTAACAACGCTATTTGAAAAAACGTGTGTTTTTAAATGTTTGTATAAACAACAATACAGTAGGATTCGTGCAATACAATTTTTCGATTTCGTACAAATACATCAAAGACTAAAGAATCACGAAAAATAAACCTACCTACCAAATATCTCTATAAAAATTTAATCTCCAAAAAGATGAAATCAAACTTAATAATTCGACAATAAACTTCTATCCAAAGTATACATCCAACGTTCTGTTTCCTCAACATAAATTACCAACCCTTATCTCAATTCCCACATAAAACTAAAATTTGAAAATCAAACTTCTTACGAAACTGAACTCACAGGAAATGTGGTTTATAATTTAAAATAAAAGGCGAATTATAAACGGTTTCCATACAAGTAATTCAACTTCTACCCAACTTGCGACAAAAAGAAAAATATTCAGTTACTAACAAAAGACAATCTTCGTGTACCCAATTATTTTTATCAGAATTACTTCTGTAGCCCACACAAGCGTTATGTATTGTTATATACTAGACACTCACCTGAAAATCACTCCACATTTTCATGGGGATACACCATAGTTCCGATACGAAAACATCACACGATCACGATAACAACTGTCAAAAGTGTCACAGCACGGCGTCACTACCACAAGCGTACAGTGCGGAGGCCGAGCGCAGACTGAGGCGACTGGCGGCTGGCGGCAGCGGCGGCCGCGGCGCTTACGGCATTTCGGCTCTGGGCAGCCACCGCTCGCACGAACTCGGCCTCCGTCGGGCCGGCGCAGCGCCCACCTGCGACTCACTTCCACGAACAACAAAACGAACGACTACACTGCCTGCCCAGCACAATGCCGCACCGAACACCCGCCCCATCTACCCACTGCCTCCTGGAAATACCCAACGTGTTTCAGCTACGGAGCTGAAGCACACGGGCCTTTGAGTGCCACAAAACGATCCAAAACTCTATTCTGTTTATCTTGAAATGAAATGAAATGTAATTTCATTTCGTAAGTCATTAATAAATGTTTTACTTTTTGCAATTTACTTGAATACACATCTGACTATCCAAATCATTGTCTTTTTAATATTGCTGAAATTTAAAGCTACATAATCACTAAGCAAAAACTTAATACACGCAATTTAGTATACAAATCAAAGGAAACATCAAGCGACACGTACTTTAAATGGCATCCGATAAGTAAGAAACACAATTGAAGGCGCCAATAGAGTTCAACTTTTCGCGCGGCTGATAAGAGATGTGACAAATAAAAAAGCTTTCTAAACAAAGTTTTGAGTGCGGGGCGCAGCGGCCGTTACGTAGCAGGAAGTTCGTAGCAGTAAAACTTCGTAGCGCTCCGTAGCGTGAAAGTTTTGATTTCAACGATTTGCGTTGCGGCGCAGAGAGGGCCGCAAGGCCGCACAGCTCTTTGGCCCTGCGGCCTCTTACTACGCGACTATGCCAACCTATACGTCATCTCACAATATACAGTATACATTGCCGCTTTTATACAAACTTGTTTCTGTCATCTTATTCATAGCCATCGATGTACGATATATGTAAAATACGGTCGTTATATAACATGGTTCTAAGAATTATCTTTCCGCTCATCTCTCACGAGAGTGCGCCACTTGGTTGACGGGAGACTACGCCCTTAGCCTGAGTGAGTAGCAAATCAGTTTGCGACAATGGGCTACAGCTGGGAAGATTCCATAACTTCTACAATTAGTATGGTAGCAAATATAAGCGGCAATGAATAGAGCGTCGATCGATGGCTGTCCACACCACAACTACAAAAGCGGGGAAAACCCATTAGGCGGCGAATTTAAACTGACTTACGTTATGATTTTTTTTACAATACAAATAATATAGCACACTACTTTGCTGGTCCATTGGTTAGTGGAACTGACTGGTGGGTCGGACTTGGGTTCCATTCCACCCAGAACAAACATGAATAATTATTCTATATATGTGTATATAAATACCTGTTCTGCCTACTTTCAGATCAGATGGCCGTGTGTGGAGACGTCCAAGATATTATCATTAACCCATCACGCGAGTTCCCTTACAGGGTTGGGAGAGAGTTAGTATACTAACAA
The DNA here is from genome assembly GCA_018248815.1 of Croniades pieria auraria. NCBI lineage: Eukaryota > Metazoa > Arthropoda > Insecta > Lepidoptera > Hesperiidae > Croniades > Croniades pieria. Next base: position 8,385 of record DWJK01000959.1, on the reverse strand, counting down.
TAATCATATAATACTAAAAATTTTATAACTTAGCGAGCATTAAACTTTAATTCGGTTGACGATTATAAACACTCATTCCGCTTATCGGCGTGACTAAGCGTTGGATTGGACCAAGTGGGCGAACTGAACTGAATAAATGTACTTGATTTTTTACTATGTATTTAATAACACCGCACTAGACATGCGATATCTCAAATTATCCTACATTTCATTAGTAATATAAATATTTCTTCTCAACTTACTGGTCGAACAATGCGTACTGGCTGTATGCACTAAGCTCCAAGTGGGTTCTTAAAAAAAACATTCTGTGTAAGTCCTGTTTAATGTACTTCCCGTTAGCCTTACTGTATTTTAATGGTATGTGTACAGTACTGGACACATTCGGTGAAATGTATTAATGTATTTAAAACGTCGCGTCACGTCACGTCTGTAAGGATAGATATTTGGTATTCGGTACTCTCTGCCTACCCTGTAAAGGACATAATGTAATGACATGATAAAAAAATTGTCTTACTGTATTTTTATGGCATGTGTACAGTACTGGACACATTCGGTGAAACTTATGTATGAGTATGTATTTTAAGCGTCACGTCTGTAAAGATTAATATATTTGGTATTATGTACTCTCTGCCTACCCTGTAATGGACTTGGGGCGATGACATGGTAAAAAATAGCCTGTAAGTATAGAGATATTTGACACTCGGTGCTCTCTCCCTACGCCGTAAGGGACATGGGGTTAAGATATTATTTATATAAATAATATTATGAATATTGCATAGCCTGACGATTAAGCAAACGAGCCTGATGGTAGTTGGTCACCGTCGCCTATGGACTTGTGGAACGGTAGAGGTATAACCAACAGCTTCTTGCGACCTTCAATACCTACTCCTAGCTCGATTTCTGCTTAGCGGAATATAATCCGATTACTGAACAGCAAACAAGCCTTCGAAAAGGCTTTGCATGAAAAAACGTTAAAAGATTGACTTGGTAACAAAACGTAATTTCACGCCTGTAATTCCAGAAGAGGTGGGCTGAGGAGTGTAATACACTCCCGCGTTCTATCAGTTACGTTTACGTCCTACTACGGAATAGGTTATCATGTTGTTAAAACAAAAGAACGCCCACTTCGTTGGCGTTTAAGGTTACTGCGTTTTTCTTTACTCTTTTAAATTGGAAAAATACAGGGATGCTTTATTATTATTAATACTAGATATTTAGAAAATAATAATAATGTAACAATATTTATAAAAAAACTTCATCTAAAATGTCCTTGTGAGGCACAGTGCCTAAAAACACTAGCCACATGTTTTCTGTCTGGGAATACGAGTACCTAAAAATAACTGGTCATCATCAATCAAAGAATGTTTTGAGGAACTCTACGGTGCTTTGCATACTATGTTTTCCTTCACTGTTTTACAACTTACATGTAGTCTTATAATAGACATTTTTTCGTAAACAGATACTGGTCAAATTTCGAACTTAGATCCTTGGAATGACGTTAAATTTATGACAACTGGCTAACCTGATATCACTGCAACAACTGCCTAGAAATAACATTAGTAAGAAATAGGATGAGTTCTCCGGCTGAAATGTCGCATAAAGCCTTATAGACCTGTTGGGAGTATAAATATATTTTTACGCGCAAGGTGTGCACGCACATGTGTAAGCGCCATGTGTCGGCCGGTGGCTCCACACTCCAACGTGTCAGCAGAAACATACATAAACATATACACGTTATACATATATATTAAGTATAGATAAATGTAGAGGCACCTCAAATCTGCAAGGATAGAAATATTAAATAATCTTTTAATAATATAAATAGTATTTCTATGCAAACGTGCTATATCCTAGGCTGCATCTCGCGTTCCAACTGATGTCATTGCAGCCGAACACGAACCTATTGCTAAATTATAAAAAAAAATTGTCACTCTTTAGTCTATGGTTACTCCGTAATGTGTTTGAAGTGATGATAATGTCCTTAAGTCATACATAATGTGAAAGCAAAACATTTTATGTTATAAGTACAAAAAAAAAATATTTCCATTTTGATACTAGCTAAGCTTAAAGACAAAGGGTGTACTTACATGTTTATATTGTTTGTTTCGGACAATTTTAATAGAAATTAAAATTGTCCGAAAACTACTTGCAACAAAATCTAGTAAAAATGTTTACTCATTTGTTAATAAATAAATCCAAGCTACATAGATTTGGGGAAGAGGCTCTGTGATCCCTCCATACATGGTAATTTGTCATAAAAAAAGGTCTAAAGTAACAATAACACTTGAATTTATTATACAGTGTAATTTTGTAGTGCGTGAAAAGTGTAAACGCTGAGCCGACTCTTGGTGTCAGTTGTCAACACGATTTAACTTACCACTTATGTATGTTAAAAACATATTAATACGTTGAATTCATTGTGATTACCAATGTCATATTTGGAATATACTAAATCTTCACATCAAAACATTATTGATTTTCTAAGTACGTTTGTATTATGAACATAAAACCATATTGGTTAATTTAATTAATTCAGACGCATTACGAAATTTATTTTGAGGTTGTTTCTATAATGCCGGCTAAATTATACGCAGGGGTATTTTGAACTTTTAATTCAATCATTTGTCAAAATGTACATTCACGTAAGTGATCATGTGTGGCCTTTCTGAGAATATATTTTTTAAATCTAACCTAAAACCTTTCTTTCAATTTCTATCCTATTTTAAAAATATGTACTTTGGTATATAAGCACCGTTGATGATTATAAGAAGAATTAATTTTATATGATCACGGCAAGTCCTTCCTGGGGTAGGCGCGGAGCACCGAGTGCCGAATAATTCTATCAAATTATGACTAATATCTTTACACATCTGACGTACTTTTTATTGGTGGTGCTATTCCTGTAATATATAATATAGCCTATAACTCACAGAAGTTAACAAGACACCCCGCTACGATGACGCAACAGCGCGGTACGGACGCGTCGAAGGCGAGGGCGGTACGTATTGACACGCAAAGTGAGGCGGCTCGAGAGGAAGCGCATTCCGCGCAAATGCTGAGTTGATTACTGCGCGTTGTACTAGTGAAGTAAGTAAAGATACGCATACAATTAAAAACAAGAACAGAAATACTGTATCAAGTCGACGCCGCGTCGCCCGTAGATACACGAAAGCTTACTTCGCATGCGGTGTCATTTTACATTGCCTTATGAGAACGTGTTGATAGCATTCCTCGCCTAGACACTTCTTTGGTATTGATATCATTTTTGAGTTAGAATGTATATATTGATATTGAGGACATTTAATTCTTGAACATTTATATTTTAATTATCATTATGCCATCACGCTGTGCTTCATGCGGAGTAGACAGAAAGCAAGGAGTGCCAAATGTCACTTTCCTTACAGACTCAACGTGGGTTTTGTACATTAATTTTACAGCAATAACATTAATTCGCAAGATATGTTTAATCATCACAGCGTTAAAAGTTTAATAATAAATACATATAATAATTCATTAAAAAGAAATATCATAGACAAAAGAATCTATTATTTGCTGTTCCCGCCATTTTACTTGCGATCGCAATAGCTGACACTTCGTTCGGTGACTCCTCTCTCTTTGCATCTGTACGAGTGAGTGAGATAGAACGAATAGTTAGTATGACAGAGCGAGCGATTGCACACTCGTAGATTTATAATTCTTTTGCTAGCAAATTTTAAGTGGATATTTTTCCTATTAATCAAAGAGATATACCGCAATATTACAAATTTCAAAACAAAGTATTTACATAATTTAGTTTATTTTATTAGGTTCTGTAATATACCTACTGCTAAACGAAACAAAAACTAATCTTATAGGTCATTATCAAAGTAATATTAAAACGTACGTATACAGCAAACAACGCTGCCATATGTCTGTGAAATATGTAACACTAGGACTTATACATTTAATTTATTCTTCTAAAACTAACAAAGTGATAGTAGACGTAATGATGTGGTCTGCTCTGACTATGACACTTTTGTTAAACTAAATATTACTCGAATTTGAACAAACAAAATACAAAATGAACCTTATTAATATGCACGAGATTTCTTCAGTACGCAAATACATAAATTTATCTTTTGCGCGCCAAAACGTACTTAACACTAAAGTGTATGATTTGAGCAAATATTTCTTGAATATGGCGCAATTTTTAAGCCACGTGGGGCCACTTAGCCACTTCTTAGCCCTTTTTAATGGAATTGACCAAAATTATTTTTTTCCTCTCATACGGAATTACTTCAGCTACACTTGTACAATCCTTAATATAAAACGTCCGTGTTTATTATCAAGTTGTACAAAAAAACAAATGTTTTAAAAAAAAGGATTGATAAACAGGCTATTGCAAATATTAAAACTTTATTTACTAAGCACTATTGCACTTTAGTTGAGAACGCTTTTATTTACAACTTTATACAACAATAAAAACTTCAGCGTTGATAAGAGAAACGTATTTACAAACAATGTACTGAGTCGCACGCCACCACAATATTCCGCACATTTATAACCGTTTCAAACGCATCTAACTAGTATGCGACAAAAAAATTATTAAATGATTTTATTCTAGGATAATTTACATTAGAGAAACGGTAAAAACATGATTTTAAATTATTATAACATGAGCAGCCCGTATTTAGTCATTGTTACGCGTTCGCTTTGCCGAGCGTAAGTAAAAATTTTAACAATTCCTTGTGTGTGTATTTTGAAGAGTTTTTGTTATTCTGCTTTAGTTTTAATGGATAGACACACGAATGGTTTTTTTTGGAAAACTATTTATAAAAACAATTCGATATGTTTTATTTTTATATAGCTTTTATGGTTGAGTCGGCGCACGCAAGGAAAGTACTGAGATTCTAATTTTCTATTTAATCAGGGCTAATCTTTCTAAAGTGATCATTTATACAAAACCTACACAAGTTATACATACATGTAAACCTTCCTCGGAAATCGAGAAATTATTAAATTAAGTGGTGTTACAATCCATAACATACAAAACATCGTCAGCCTATTTCAGCCCAGGTGGACATAACCCACGTAGAGACTTTGACCCGCAATCCAGACACTAGGCAAGCACGTACAGCGCTCTACTGCGCAGATAGGTGCCAGATATCAGATAGGTCCTAGAACCTCGTCTGTTGTATAGAAGGTTGATATGGACTCCTGAGGTGGAAACCTGAAACCCTTTACAACCCCTACTTATAATAAGTTACGTTATTCAAGCTTCTGTTAGGATACTTAGTACCAGATACCAATATTACGCACTTACGTTTCATTTCACACATATTTTTTAGACTTTCTAATTTTTTTTTTCTAATTTGTGTTTTAAGCACCAAAATTCTTTTTAGCGTTCTCAAAACTTCTCAAGTGGGTTTCAAAATATGGAAAAAAAGATTTATTTCGTCCTTGAAAAATGTTTTTGAACGTAAGAAGTAGGTACTTAAAAAGCGATGACAGCTCTTGAGGACATAACATTATATTTTATTAATATGCCATTTCTATAATAACTAAGAACTAAAAACACAAGGAAATTTCCAACACATAAGTAAGAATAGAATATTATTATTGTATCATTACGCTAGATCCCTAACCGGATAGGCAAGGAGCAGCGACTACCAAATACATACATACATATATCCTTACAGACCTGACATTCTATTTGTACATTTATCGTTTATTTCAACCACGAAGGTATATTTTAAAAAAAAATTTAAAACCTGACATTTTACGCTAAATGAGATAAGTTAACCTTGTTAAACGATGCTTCATTTACCCTTTAAGTACAGCCCTTAAAAATTTGTAGCATCATTAACAAGTTTGACCCTCAATATTTATATTTACCGTAACTTTAAAGTTTATAAAAGAAATATAAAATTTTATTTGAAAACATTTCATTTAAAGATGAATCTCATGCTGTCTAATCTTTTCGCTAAATAGCTGATCTATACATATAATAAAACTGTAACTGATCGCTGTCTGTACTTGGCAAATTTATTTAAAAATTCATAATGGGGTGCATTTACATACGCAAGAGAACCCAAAACAATGTTTTTTCATTTTGTCTGTTGGTTTGTATGTCTGTATATTTGTACACGCTAATCTCAGGAACGGCTTATCCGATTTGAATGCAGTTTTCAGGATTATATTGTGATGGGCTTTACTAAACATTTAGTGTATTTTTCATTTAAATTGGTTAACAAGTAAAGAAGTTACGTCAATTTATTTTTTCAAACTTACGAAATCTACGCGTACGACGTCGCGGGCATAGTTAGTTCAAAATGAAAAAATTACTTTGGGCATATTAAGAATAAATTTGTGATAAAAATAATCACAAAATAGTTCTACAATGAGGGTATTGAAGGATGTAAATCCGAGGGAGACCAAGACTCGCCTAGTTTGACCAAAAATGTCAGATAGATGCTGATAAAAGAGCCAGAAGTCTATAAAATAGACGTGCATATATAAAGAGTGTGATGAATATAGAAGAAACACGTCAGATCTCTAACGATAGATATATATAGCATTTGGTGTTCACTGTCTAAGTGTCTACCTCGTAAGAGACCTAGAGTGACTATATAATAATAATAGAATTAATTACCACGAACAGCAACGTATCTAAGAATAATATAAGTTAAAAAATTTCATTGTCCTTATTGGCGTTTCGTAAAGATCACAGAAAATTTCAAAACTTGGCTCTAGGTATTAGGTCGAATATTTCTTTAGTGAAAAAATGTGTGTTCCTCATTAATAAATTGTTATAACATAACTATAGTTAAATTTGCCAGTTAGCGTGACTATATTTACCTGCGAAGGCTCACGCCGGCAGGAGCCTTTCCAAACAGAACGGCGTTGCGTGCGCCGCCTAGCGGTAAAATAGGTAACACGCTAAAACTAAGATGGACTCCTTTTCATTCGGCTTGTTTTATTTTCCTGTCATCTTTACATCTTATACACCACACGGAATTATTTTCAATGTACATGACTTATTTTTAGCAAAACATATTTATTAATTTCGACGAACGTAAACTAAAATAATTCTAACGTGAAATTGAAAATTTAGTTCAAGTTCATAAATATAAGTTGTTGTCTTGACATGAAAAGCGACCTCTATAGCCGTTTAGGGATAAGCTAAGGATTGTCAATTTGTTAAGGAATAATAATTAGCACAGTGTACCGAAATTGTTTAGTGCAGATTTCATTCATATAAAAAATTATAATCGTAAAGATATAACTGAGCGACGATATTCTGAGATATCAAACGAATAAGTCACATACAAGACAGTAATAATATACGAGATACATACATATTGCTTATGTAACATTTAAATTATTGTTTTAAACGTTTTAATTAATATTTTTTTTTATTTTTCCTATTATTTGTGTGTATGGTAATACGCTCACCGCCTTTTCCATAGTAGGACTTAAACGTAACTGGTGAAACGTTGGAGTGTACTATACTCCTCTGCCTACTCCTTCGCAGATTACAGGCATTTTAAGATGAATTAAGTTATACTTGTATAAAAAAAAATATTTTGTTCCTTTTTCGTTGTAGGCAAAAAAAAGGCCGGTCAACTTATTCATAAACGATCAGGAACATCATTTCCGACGTTATATATCTATCTCGTTTTCTTTTATTGTATTTGACATTTATAAACAGAGACAACGCTAAAACCAAAAAGCAGAAAAATTTATGAATATTTGTTAATCTTTCAGAAACATGATAGATAAAAATATCATTTTGGACTATAGATAAATTCAGAGATCCCTATAAATAAGAATTGTTTATGTTTAAAAACTTATATTTATATCATTAAATAAAATTAATGAATAGAACAATATATTTTAATAATGTTGCATAATGACGTTATGAATTGTAATATGTGATGGATGACATAACCTATAACAGTATTGTTATTAGAATTGCAGAAATTGAAGATGTCACCACTGTCGTAACGGCCATACAGCAATAGATATATTTAATTGTTATATTACGCAAATTTAGGTGCGTTCGTAAATACGGTAATTATAATTTGCTAATAGCAAACATGGTTTAAAATATGCAATTCATACTTATTTGTGGTGCATTCAGTTAAAAAAAAAAAATCTGTATGTTACTGTTCCGAAATTTAAAAGTAACTTTACAGATAAGTGTAACTTATTTTAAAACACTTAAAAACATTTAGACTATTACCGATCCACAGTTTCTACGTCCACTGCTGAATACGGCCCAGAAAAATTGTCACAACTCACGGTTCTCTGGTTTTTAGACTGACCACTCAACCGCCGGCCTGATCAAGGCGTTGTAATATTAAAAAAATATCGCAAAATATTATTGACATTACAATCAATTTA